>JAVTVY010024747.1:0-94270 GCA_036873755.1 Hanleya hanleyi
TGCAAAGAATTCAGGAGTTCATGTAAAGACTCGATAGGTCCGTTTGCAAAAGGCAAGAAAATGATGCAATCGTCATGATATCTTTTCCATCTTTCTTCGCCAACGCTTTCTCCAGCTGTTTTAACTTTTTTGTAAAGGCTTGTTTCTAAATAGCTCAAAACTAGGGTTGCATATACGGGGGCCATTTTTGTACAGATGGCAATCCCCAAAACCTGCAAGTAGTGAGTGTTATTGAAACAAAATAAATTATTTTGCAGAATGAATTTCATGCTATCTAAAGTAAAATCTTTAGAGAGTCGATCATGGACAGTGCCTGGATGTTGAACGAGCCAGTAGTTGATGGCTTCTAATCCCAAATCATGTGTGATACTGCTGTATAGGATATGAACATCGAAAGTGGCCATTTTAGTATCAACGTTCACTTTAGTGGGCAAATGATTAAAAAAATCTAAATAATCCCGTACATAAGTTTTAAGGTGTTTAAGAAAATTTCTCAGCAAGATATCATTTAAATGGTTAATCCTTTGCGTAGGGAATGACGGACCAGCAACAATGGGTCAAAATTTAAGATCCAGTGGCCTACAAAGCACAATATATTCTGACTTTTGTTCTCGGATAGCACGGTTTTATTTCTACTGATTTATGGATTTTAGGGGGATCATAAAAGTTGCTAGATTTGGACTCGAATTCAGTGAGAAATACTTTTTCTTTTTTTCGTTAGAATCTTCTCATACTTCCTAATAAGTTTACGGAGTTCTGTTATAATATTTTTGACTGAATTCGTTTCGTTTCCTTTGTAAGTGTCCTTATCGTTCAACATTTCAAGAATCTTGTCCTTGTAATACTCCCCATCCATTACCACTACGGCTTTGCCTTTATCAGCCTCTTTAATTTTAATGATCGGGTTAGACAAAAGCTCTTTAATAGCAGACTTCTGTTTAGAAGATGTATTTGAACGAGCCTGAGAAGTTGCGGTCAGGGTATATTATTCAGACTATCTAAATATAATTCCAGGCGATCGTCATCACTTGTACGAGGCCGAAAAGTCGAAGGGTTTTTAACTAAAGCATCATCTAAAGTAGCCGGTGAAGTGCTCTTTTTGGGGACATACATAGATTCACGAATTCTAAGTGATTTGCTGAAATCCCGAATATCTTTAGACAAATCATTTGTCGGGATGGGATTAGAATTTAATCCCAATTTCAAAACACGAATCTGACCTTAGTGTAGAGTCACTGTCACAGAAGATAAATTAGTTACCTTTGGGACCGTTTTTTTTTATTCCCGTTCCTCTTGCGTGGGCCGCGGTTCTCTAAAAAAAACACTCTGATCATTTAATCATCCTGATTGTTCGAAATGGAATCTACTGTTCTATTTCTGTATTGTACAATAAATAATGTCTCTTGTGGATGATCACGTCGGCTGACACCTGCAGGTGAAGAGTTTATGGTCCTGGCGGCTCAAGGTCGTTGCTGTCTCCTAGCTCCATAATCGGTTTTCGGGGCAGGGGTGGAGTTCCTGGGCTTCCTGGTGAATTAGGAACACGTTCCCTGCCGTTCGTAGCTTTGACCTGCCCCGCCGTTGCGGTTTGAGCGAAGATTCGCTGTTGAGGGGTTGCTGTTCATTACGTGTAGCGGGGATTCCGCGGTTTTGGAGCCTGTCGTTTCCGTATTGGAGATGAGTCTCTTATTTTAGGCTCCGTCTCGTCAGATTCGGTGGTTCACTGGAGAGATTGGTTAGCCACTGGTCTTTTTTGAACCAAGATTCCCTCGCCTTTTGTTCTGACTTCACAATATCAGAAGCCCACCAATCCAGTAGGCGTTGTTTAATCGGACCCGTGCTTTGGCCGGAGATGTAGTCTTTCATCTCTTCATAGAGCTTGGTGTATTTTTCCACCAGATGGATGTGCCCATCCTCAAGAAGGAGTATCTCGGTTCTCACCAGGTCTCGCTGTCCCAGCTAGTGATCAACACACGGATGTTTTAGGGATAAAGGGCAACTCTTGCAAGGAACGGTTTGTATTTGTCAGCGGTCTCTTGCGTCCTCATGGCGTTAACAAAATGCTGCTTCCAAGAGTTGAGGTTTCGGCTCCATGTTTTGGATGAAGCACGTTTTTCTTTGAAATGTCACTTCCCAGTAAGTTGTTGATAACCTCACGGAGAGAACCGTATGTTTTCTCAACATATTCCTTTAGGCATGTGAACTTGTTATCTTGGATCGTTTCATCCTGGCTCGGGTCCGAGGGTTCATTTTGGACAGTTGCGTGTAAGATTTAACAGTAACTTCCATATCCAATAGTTCAACCAGAAGATTTTGCTGGATGGTGTTAGATCTCACTTCAGTGTCGAGTCTCTTTTGAAGTAGAATCCAATTGGCGTCAAACGTAGACATCTTCTACACCGGTGTTAAACAGGTATAGAACGAGCGGTCTTCTGATGTGGAGAAGGGGTATAAGAAAAAATAAACAAATAGCCTTCTTGATTTTCTACATCATTCTATTCCAACTGCAGTTTCGAACTTTACGTTCTTTTCAAGGAATATTGTACAGTTGCAATGCCATGGGTTATGCGATGCGATGCGATAACACGCTATTGTGATGCGATAACGCGCTATTCCGATGCGATAACGCGATATTGCGATGCGATAACGCGATATTGCGATGCGATAACGCGATAATCGCGTCATTTTTGCTCGATAATTGCGTTATTTTTGCGCGATAATCGTGCGATAATGAGCGATATTGTGAATTGTGGTCGTATCGGTCACAACAGAAGTGAATTGAATTCACACCCGGAGGTACATTGTTCAACAGATATTGCCTATAACGCACTGCAACATCTCCAAAGGTGCCACCTTCACGAAACGACCACTTGCGTATAGCATGCATTGCATCAACAACAACGGAGGTCTTCAGTGATGACTGGGGGAGACAAGCAACACTGCCTATTTTTGTCTCGTCTTGAAGGACTTTTACAACAGCCCTTGCATGTCGCTCCACTTTACAAGATTGGATTTAGTACCCGCAGACCTCAGAACCGTCCTCTTTGAATAGTGATGGTGGCGTCTTACTGCATCCATAATTTCCTATGAAGTTTACTATGTCCACCTCTCCAGCTCTGGCGATGATCTGGGTGATTCAGTACTCTTTCCGGGCGCAGCTGACGGAATATTCACCTGTAGATAAGTTAACCACATTTTCTGTTCTTGAGGTGAAAGGTTTAGTCTCGGCGGCTGTCATCAGTTTCTGAATCATTGCGGCATCTCTTAAAACACGTGTTTGCCCAGATTCGTGATGAGGGTGAACCGAGTGAAGACGAAGAAGCGACTTTTGTTCCGCAGAGACGGCCGCGCTGATCAGCTTTGCGTATACCCATCTGGTTCGTGCAGAAGCATTCAGTGTTATCCCATCTAACCCACTTTCTTCTTTTGCATCGGAGTTGTACGTTTGCTCAAGTAGCATGTCAGGCAACACCCCATTGTAGAGACCATCAGATCATCGTCCGACGAAGTCACCATTCATGAATGCTTGTTGTACTTCTGGGACATTTTCAGGCAGTTTCTTCATCTCCGATATAAACAACGGGAGAGACTGCTGACCGTACTTGTAATGACCCGCTGCGGTGAGGTATGGAAGCATGTTTGCAGATTCACATAGGTGCCTCCAGTTTCCCTCTCTCTGAGGGTAGATGAATCTCAGAAGTATATCTGAGAATTCCAAAAAATTAACCAGAACTTTGCTGTGGGGTATTTCTCCATGGTCGTTTGGAATCCCACCAGTTGTTCATGAAGAGCCTGAAGCTGTGGTCGAACCCCCTGGATAAGTTTTAACTGGTGAGCTCCTTCTTCCGTGCTTTCTATCAGCTTCTTCAAGACACTTTCAATGGTCCCCTTCCAAGACTGGGTGTCCTTCTCTAATGCTCACAATTCGAATGCATCCCAATAAAGACGCCACATAGCCTCATTTAGGAGACGGGCATCATGTATAGTTTGGTAGTAGTCTGTATTCTCACCGAACATTTTGCGTACCGTCCCGTCTGTACAGAGACCTGCACCGACAATGATATCTTCCCCACCTGATTCTCTGATTATCTTGCAGATGGCCTTGAGGTAGTTGTGCGCTTGACGAAAAACTCCCAAGAGTAAGATTTACATTATTGTAGAGGTCAGGGTGTTTGTGTCTGATTGCAAAGGTAAGCTCGTATGTTGAATGGCCCCCAATGGCACGCGATGTCTTAACCAATCGTGTTATCTCTTCATTCAGAACTGCTGAGTCTGTTGGACATGTGGGGATTAGTGGCAAGTATTCAATATTGCTTGCTGTATGAAACGGCAGCAGTCTCGTAAAAAATGCAGAAAACCGAGACAAACCAACATCTACATCGAATGACAAATCCTATGGCTGCGATGACGTCACAACAACGCGACCAGATGAGTAGCATATCCTTTGCAGTATTACCGGACGGTGTATCCAAACTCTCAGTGAACTCGATGCTTTTTCAGCGATCAGGATTTTTGTCTGTCTTTGGAAAAGATATCACATGTGGGAATAGCAGGATCTGGAATATCAGATAAAGTTTTTCGTCCTGCAGCTGTGCTTGAGGCAATATTTGGGGCGTGGTCAGTGTTCCCCTCGCAATTTTTAATGACGATTGCAGTTGTGGCATTGAGGATCCCACCTTCTATTGTTTTCATTCTCCAGTCAAGGTTATCCATATGAGGCATCCTACTGTTGCGAGAGATCGGGAATGTATACTCCTTCCTCTTCCACCTGTTGCATGATGCTGGCACTTTAAGAAGTGAGTTGGGGCTGTAAATTGTCATAGTTTATTCCATGTCCTAATCTGTTATTCAGCGCAATGAGAGATTTGCTTCTTGTCTGATTATATATGTGGTGTGTAGCAAGGGCGTAGGCAACGGGGGGCTTGGGGGGAGCTTGAGCCCCCTCAAATTTTGACGGCCGGCCAAAAAAAAAGAACAAAACAAACAAACAAACGAAAAAAAGAAAGAAAGAAAGAAAAAGAAACCTAACATAGCATATAAGATCACGTTTCTTATTCAATTATTACAGGAGAAGTAAACTTATCACCGCCAGTGCATACCATTAGGCCTAAAATAAGATTGCAATTGATCAGTGATCAAAGCCATAGATTGACGATTTCGGGCTCCAATCGAGAATGGAATAGTGTGCTCCAAATCCAATCAAATGCCGCCTATTTGGACGAAAAACATCAAAACTTCTGATAAGGAGAATTTTTCGTAACTTTTTCACTATAAACTTATTTTGTTTTTCAATTGAGATCCCTGTACTTCTTTATTCACAAACAAGAGATATACAAACTCTCAACTACTTTGCATAAAGAAACCCTAGAAATAAACCTACTGTCTTTCCCAGATAATAAATCCCAGACGTTTTTGGTGATATTTCGGAGAAAATTTATCGTACAACATTGAAACTTCACACAGTATAATTGTATTTCTGTCTTTCATTAAAATTTGTTGAGAACTGATCAAAGTCACCGATACCTACCATGTTATTTTGGGGCCACGATAACTTTGATCTGCCATTGTTAAAACATGCGAGCTTGACGTAAAAAGTCAAAAATATCTCACAAATTTCCCATCTAATTTTTGTTTTCGCGATTTATTGAGAACTACTGGAGGGGAATAAATTTAGTATTTTTTTTATCTACTGTGTGAAGTTTCAATGTTGTCGGATAAATTGTCCCAGAAATATCGTCGGAAACGTCTGAGACGAAACGTGCTCAGACACGCACAGCTATCGGGGCACGATAGTATTGTCTAAGGATTAACTTGAATTATAGTGCAAACCTCAGACTGAATGATCACTTCAGCTTGTATATCATTGCAGTGATCGTCTTTGTTATGAGACATTTTGGGATAAATCAAAGTTCAGTTGTTACAATGTTATACTACTCAGATGCTCCCAGAGAGTGCCAATTTACCATCAAGTTTCAAAAAAAATTCTTAAGCTGCGAGGGGGGATACCCCCATCTCAAACTCTCCCCCTCTCAAGCCCCCCCCCCAAATCTGACAACTTGTCTACGCCCTTGTGTAGGAGCAATACCAAGCGGGGTGACCACATCAGATACATGTCGCAACAGTTGTAATACAGTGAGAGCCTTTTCTCTCTTAGTAGTATCCAGTTGCGATACGATAACAAGATTGGTCTCATTTAGATCTGCCACACCAATTCCTCCCATCGCCTGGAGTATTTTTTACACTCCCGTGACCAGAACAGTAAAACTTTCCACTTTCTACCTCCAATCGAATCACTTTCATAAAATTATAGAATAAAATAATTACTATGATTGAAATCAATATATTCCTGGCATCGTTGCAAATGATTCGTTAAATAGACGACAAAGTACGAAAATGCTAATTTCGATGACTTTTCGATACCCCACACACATCACCTATCATGAGCGCTGTTTATAATTCGAATTCAAAGTTTTTTAATTACTAATTAGGGTTAAGACTATCCCAGTTGGACAAGTGATCAAGATATAAATGTTACTCTCCTTATTTCGTTTTACTCCATTGTCAATGCGACATGTTTGATAAAAGTAGATAGGGAAGTTAGAGAATTTCAGATTTTGGTGGACATCATTACATTTATAGCCAAAAACAAATTTCCAGTAGCAGGTTGACGTGGTTGTCCATATACAAAGCGTTGCTGGGTACCTGTAGAAGACATCTACACCCAACAACCTTTTACAGCAGGACTTTTGAGTTTTAACCATCTGGCCCCCTGGGTAGCGGGGATTCCGCGGTTTTGGAGCCCGTCGTTTCCGTATTGGAGATGAATCAACAATGGGTCAAAATTTAAGATCCAGTGGCCTACATAGCACAATATATTCTGACTTTTGTTCTCGGATAGCAATGTTTTATTTCTACTGATTTATGGATTTTAGGGGGATCATAAAAGTTGCTAGATTTGGACTCGAAGTCAGTCAGAAATACTTTTTCGTTTTTTGATTAGAATCTTCTCATGCCTCCTAATAAGTTTACGGAGGTCTGTTATAATTTTGTTGACTGAATTCGTTTCGTTTCCTTTGTAAGTGTCCTTATCGTTCAACATTTCAAGAATCTTGTCCTTGTGATACTCCCCATCCATTACCACTACGGCTTTGCCTTTATCAGCCTCTTTAATTTTAATGATCGGGTTAGACAAAAGCTCTTTAATAGCAGACTTCTGTTTAGAAGATGTATTTGAACGAGCCTGAGAAGTTGCGGTCAGGGTATATTATTCAGACTATCTAAATATAATTCCAGGCGATCGTCATCACTTGTACGAGGCCGAAAAGTCGAAGGGTTTTTAACTAAAGAATCATCTAAAGTAGCCGGTGAAGTGCTCTTTTTGGGGACATACATAGATTCACGAATTCTTAATACGAATCTAACCTTAGTCTAGAGTCACTGTCACAGAAGATAAATTAGTTACCTTTGGGACCGGTTTTTTTTATTCCCGTTCCTCTTGCGTGGGCCGCGGTTCTCTAAAAAAAACACTCTGATCATTTAATCATCCTGATTGTTCGAAATGGAATCTACTGTTCTATTTCTGTATTGTACAATAAATAATGTCTCTTGTGGATGATCACGTCGGCTGACACCTGCAGGTGAAGAGTTTATGGTCCTGGCGGCTCAAGGTCGTTGCTGTCTCCTAGCTCCATAATCGGTTTTCGGGGCAGGGGTGGAGCTCCTAGGCTTCCTGGTGAATTAGGAACACGTTCCCTGCCGTTCGTAGCTTTGACCTGCCCCGCCGTTGCGGTTTGAGCGAAGATTCGCTGTTGAGGGGTTGCTGTTCATTACGTGTAGCGGGGATTCCGCGGTTTTGAAGCCTGTTGTTTCCGTATTGGAGATGTCTCTTATTTTAAGCTCCGTCTCGTCAGATTCGGTGGGTTCACTGGAGAGATTGGTTAGCCACTGGTCTTTTTTGAACCAAGATTCCCTCGCCTTTTGTCCTGACTTCACAATATCAGAAGCCCACCAATCCAGTAGGCGTTGTTTAATCGGACCCGTGCTTTGGCCGGAGATGTAGTCTTTCATCTCTTCATAGAGCTTGGTGTATTTTTCCACCAGATGGATGTGCCCATCCTCAAGAAGGAGTATCTCGGTTCTCACCAGGTCTCGCTGTCCCAGTTAGTGACCGACACACGGATGTTTTAGGGATAAAGGGCAACTCTTGCAAGGAACGGTTTGTATTTGTCAGCGGTCCCTTGCGTCCTCATGGCGTTAACAAAATGCTGCTTCCAAGAGTTGAGGTTTCGGCTCCATGTTTTGGATGAAGTACGTTTTTCTTTGAAATGTCACTTCCCAGTAAGTTGTTGATAACCTCACGGAGAAAACCGTATGTTTTCTCAACATATTCCTTTAGGCATGTGAACTTGTTATCTTGGATCGTTCCATCCTGGTTCGGGTCCGAGGGTTCATTGGACAATTGCGTGAAAGATTTAACAGTAACTTTCAAGTCCAATAGTTCAACCAGAAGTTTTTGCTGGATGGTGTTAGATCTCACTTCAGTGTCGAGTATCTTTTGAAGTAGAATCCAATTGGCGTCAAGCGTATAGGCATCTTCCACACCGGTGTTAAACAGGTATAGAACGAGCGGTCTTCTGATGTGGAGAAGGGGTATAAGAAAAAAACAAACAAATAGCCTTCTTGATTTTCTACATCATTCTATTCCAACTGCAGTTTCGAACTTTACGTTCTTTTCAAGGAATATTGTACAGTTGCAATGCCATGGGTTATATATACCATAACGTGTGTGCGTTGTCCCCAAACAACAAACCCATGGTTACACAAGTTACAAGTGGTGGTCAAATCATTTGTATATTAATTTCCCTGTATTCAGAAATGTTTTTGTTCCATTCTGCTTCTGAAATATTCATGGAATGTTGCAAGCATTTCCCCTGATCTATGATGGCCGAGAGGGGCCATCGAGCATCGCCCTTGAAACATTTTGGGCGATATTGCGATGCGATAACGCGCTATTGCGATGCGATAACGCGATATTGCAATGCGACAACGCGATATTGCGATGCGATTTCTGAGCGATAATCGCGTTATTTTTGCGTGATGATCGCGTTATTTGAGCGTTATTGTGAAATATCGCGTTATAATTGCGCGATAATTCGCGTTTTCCTCGATAATCGCGTTATTTTTGTGCGATAATCGCGCGACAAGGAGCGATATTGTGAAATATCGCGTTGTAATTGCGCGATAATCGCGTTAAAATTGCGCGATAATCGCATTAATATTACGCGATAATCGGGCGATAATGTGAAATATCGCGTTATTATGAGAAGTAATATGAGAAGTATAGAAAAGACCGATTCGACATCATTTTTAGGCTGAGGCGCGGGGCTGTGGCGTGACGTGGCGATGACTTCACGGACGGCGACGTGGCGATGACGTCACATCCTTTCACATGACTTCCGGTGACATCCGGGTCACTTCGTATGAAATCATTTCGGGTCACGTGACGGTCCAGCAAGAGTTATTTGCCCCTACATAAGACCCCAGTGGCTTCCAATGTTAATCACCGTGGTCTAATGGTTAGAGCGTCGGCCTCGTAAGCGGTAGGTACTGGGTTCGATCCCAGGCCGGGTCATACCTAAGACTTGAAAAATGGAACTTGTTGCTCCCTCGCTTACGCTCAGCATTAAGAGGATAGAGCAAGGACTGGTTCGCTCGGTGTCAGTATAATGTGACTGAGTGGGGTGTCATGTCTGCCTACGGCACGATATTTCAGTGGGACAGCACTATAACATGGCAGCATTAGATCTGCTCTGTTACAAGTAGGTACCCCTGACCCTGCCCCTCCCCTCCCTTCCCTTCCCCGTCGTCATATAGCTGAAACAAAATGTTGAAAGCGACGTTAAACTCTATTCACTCACGCACTCCAATGTTAATCTCCGGGGAATGCATGTATGCACGTTAGCCCATAAGGGCCATTGTCGTTTTCCTTCGTAGTAGAATGTATTCACACATGACAATGTTACAGATTTTACAACGAAAATAACAAATAACAATACATATTATACTCGTTCACACTGTCATATTAGTTTCACATTTAAAATTAGAATTGTATTTTCAATTATAGTTTCGCGAAATTTTGCTATATATATATGGATTGAATTTTGTATATTACAGTATGTACAAGCAGGTATATAACATATGTATATTGATATCGATATATCTTGGAGATTATAATTTTCTCGTTTTTGTATCGTTAAATATTTACATTTTGCCATACTACGATTAAAGAAAAGGATAATAAAAAAAAGGTGAAAGAGGAGAAAAAAACCTTGTAAGAAAGTTTTGAGAACCCTGTCGACAAATTAGAGTGGATACGATAGAGAGTAAAGCTAAGCGAAAAGAGAACTAATAAATACCAACTGAAAAACAAAAGAAATGTACATAAATTGCATGCATCCCATTTTTTTAACAGTTTCTTTATGTTTTCATATTTCATGACACAAATACAACATTTCGGTCAGAAAGGGCTTTAATCGACGGAATCTGCCAGGGGACCCCACTTCGTTTTGAAGGCTATAATATCGTTATTTTTGGTTGCTATCTTTCTCTCCATATTCCTTGCATTATAAATATTGTCCTTGAGCAACTCGATAGATGGCGGCCTCTTCCGAGTTCGGTAAGAATGTATACAGCATTTAGTCAACACAATTAAATGATTCAGTAGTAGAGACTTACTTTTATATCCCAGTAGCACGTGCTCCTGGTTAAGGTTAAATTGATCCTGAATTTTTTTTTCGATAACCCAGATCTGGAAGCGTGTCCACAGCTGCTTGGAATATTCACAATTCCAAAAGAGGTGAGTTATTGTTTCTTGTTCCTTCTCACAGAAGCTACATTTATCAGATTGAGCTTTCCCCCATTTATACAAGAGTGAGTTAGTTTCCAGAACATGGTGGTTGATTTTGTATTGAAAAAATTGAAGCTTTGTTTCGGAAGATATCGCAAATGCATTCTGGTAGATAAATTTCCAGTCAAGGTTGTTTTCGATTGTGATGTTCAAGTTCAGTTTCCATTTAGTTTGGGTATTATGAGCTGGCACTTAACCAGCAGTTTTAACCAGCAGTCTGTACACAAATTTACAAGAGGCTTGATTTCGTATTTTTGAAATAAGTTTATTTCTTTCGGCCACATGAATAGTTTGAATTTCACGACGAATATCTTTTCTTCTGTCATATGGGATGTTCTGAATGGTAGCGTAGTATGCTAAGAATTTTTTTTGGTGGATATGATATTTATCCTGAAATTCCCTTAGAGTTAAGAAGTTGAAACTATCGTTAACTAAATCTTTAACCGTTACTGCGCCAGCATTGCTCCACTTGCATACATCTTTCCATGCAGATAAGGTGGCGTAATTGTAAAGTAATTCTCCTGCTATTGACTGATTATTAAAAGGTTCACATTTCGTACATTCGAGCCATGCAGCGACGACATCCTTCCAGAAATATTTTTTTATGGAGCTTGTTATGTCTGCCAGACCATATGCCTTCAAGTCCCAGACCTTAGATCCTAGGACGGGGTTAAATCGTCTATTAGATTTGAGTGAAACTCAGAAAATTCTAGAGATCTTTTTACCCATTGAATCTTCATGGAGTTAATAAAAGACGGTATATGGATCATATTTAAACCGCCCTCTTCTTGACAGCTTATAAGAGTTTTCCTTTTAATCTTGTCTGGACCTCCTCGCCAAATGAACTCAAAGAACATCTTTTCCAATTCCTTCTGAAAAGCTTCCGAGGGATTGGGTAATGCAGAAAACAAATGAGTTAATAGTGGTAGGGCAAAGGTTTTTATCACTGTTATTTTCCCAATTGGGGTCAGATTACGCTTCCACCACCTCCCTAATAGTTTTCTAATGCTGTTAAGTTTTGAGTGATAATTTAAATTAGTCATATCTTCCAGATCTGGGTTAAATACTATGCCTAGTAATCGGAACCCGCCGGGGTCCCAGTTAATTCGGAAGTGTGGACAGAGTTTAACTCTGTGACCTTTACTGCTTCCAATCCAATGAGCTGTTGATTTTTCAACATTCAAACGTAGACCCGAACTTGACGAAAAGTCCTCCAGAAGGCCCATAGCACGTGGCAAAGACTCTTTCGAGCCATCTAGCAGCAACGTAGTGTCGTCAGCATATTGCAAGACCTTTATCTCACTGTTTTTAAAAGTTATACCTTTAATGTTTTCATCTTTTTTAATTGCTATTGCTAGTAGCTCAGCGACAATGATAAACAGATATGGAGATACAGGGTCGCCCTGGCGACAGCCCCTCTCAAGTTCGAAAAAAGGTGACATAAAGCCGTTATTTATTACGCAGCTTTTTGAGTCATATTGTAATAGCTTGATCCAACCGCAAAGTGTTTCACCGAAACCGAAAGATCGCAGCGCATTGTGCATAAATCGCCAGTCGACACTGTCAAACGCCTTTTCAAAGTCGATTAGGAATAGTAATCCAGGAATTTGATTTTCTTCTGTACACTGCATTACATCATATATGAGTCTTGTGATTTCGCCTATGAACCTGCCTTTTATGAAGCCTTTTTGTGTTTCACTGATGATGGTAGGCAGTACCTTTTTTATTCGATTTGCAATGCAGGAAGAGGCTAATTTGTAATCAACATTTAGGAGAGATATAGGGCGCCAATTTTTTATTAAAGATCTATTTTTTCCCTCTTTAGGAATACAGCTTATTACTCCCTGTTTTTGGAAATCAGAGAGTGAGCCTGTTGAATAGGCATGATTTAGAGATCTAACTAGAAAAAAACCCAAACTGTCCCAAAATGTTTTATAAAACTCGGCAGGAAAGCCATCGGATCCTGGGGATTTTCAATTTTTCATATTTTGCAGGGCCAGGAAACATTCCGGAACAGAAATAGGACCTTCACAGGTGAGTTTGTTGTTGTCACTGAGGCGTATATCATGTTTTAGGAATAGATCGTCTTTTTCTGAGTCTATATATTTTGCCCTGGAATAGAGTCCGGCAAAAAACCCTTTCATTTCATTCAGTATTTCTTTTGAGGTTGTCACCTTGTTTCCATGCTGTGTAAGGAGTTCTGAACTGTTTTTGGTTATGAAATTTCGTTTCTCTAATCCTGAAAAAAAAGATGAATTCCTTTCCCCATTTTCGTACCATTTAATTTTAGATCGCATAATTGTTCCTTCTATTTTAAAAAGACGCAGTGATTCCAACTCGCTCTTTTTGTTTTCTAACTTTTCAAGATTTGTATTCTGGATCCGTTGGCATGCTTCTAATGTCAGCTCTTTTTCCAAGTTCAATATTTCTGTTTCGATATCTCTTTCGCGTTTCTCTCTAATCTTTTTTTTTTGTAATTGAGAAAGGTATTGTGGCGCTCCTAATTTTAGTTTTCAGCAACTCAAAAAATACTTGGTCATCTAGGGTGAGAGAAAGGGTGTTGGGTTTAGTAATGTCTCCAGATATGTAGTGTTCCTTGATAGTATCGGTGATTACGGTTTTGATCAAATCAATGTATTCTGTGTCACAGTGAAGCTGAGTATTCAACTTCCAATAACCTCTTCCCTTTTCCACATCTTTAAATGCGCATTTTAAGGAGACTAAAGAGTGATCCGATCTATAAGATGTCTCAATATCTGAAGTGCACCGAGATGCGGATATGTCATCGGTCACAAGAAAATAATCGAGTCGACTTTGTTTGATGCCGGTGTTAGTTCTTTTCTTCCAGGTGAAACGCTTTGTGGTTGCATTTTGCACACGCCATATGTCGTTGAGGCTAAGCTTATCCTTAAGTTCTAAAATGGCTAGTCTTGCTTTTTGGTTATTATAACCACGATAGTTTTGTGTGTCCAGACAAAAGTCCTGGACAAAATTTCAGTCACCACAGGCTATAATAGAGTTGCTATCGAACGAGTATGCTTCTTCAAACAGATTCTTGAAAAACAATGGCTCGTCTGTGTTTGGTCCATACAAGTTTATCAGTGTTAGTCTTCTGTCAAAAATTGTGATATCTAATATAATATATCTTCCATCTGTGTCTTTCTTACAACTATGTAAAGTATATTCGAAATTTTTAAGAAATAAAATTGCCACCCCTGTGCTATTTGATCTACCGTGACTAAAAAAGTACGTATAACCCCAATCATCCTCCCATTCTTTTTCTGTTGGTTGTGAACTGTGGATCTCCTGGAGGCAAATAATCGAGATGTTTTTTCGTTTTAGCCAAGTAAAGACGTCTAGTCTTTTTTTCTTGTCGGAGTGAAGCCCCCTGACATTCGCCGAGACAATCTTCACCTCGTCTGCCATGAAGAATTCGTGCCTGTTTGCTTCACCATTATGGATGCGATTTTGCTAGTTTGATAGGATGAGCAACACACTATACTTTTAGCCTTTTCAATACTATAATGCAGATAAGTTCTCGGTAAAGCACAAAAGATCATATTAAATAAGAAGAAAAAAAAGAAAAAAGATGAATAAGAAAATATAGGTGGTAGGCTCGAGCAAGGCGTTTCGAACCCCGTGTTCGAGCATAAAGATGAATTATAAAGCGATTAAATCTGAATTATGACCAGCTATGTATCTTCTACATAGTTGAATATACAAAAACGGGTGATAATTAACAAGAGCAATATAAAGTATTGGATGTGGTAGCTCAATAATATACATATACATATATACATACACACACATACATATATATATGTGTACATGTACCATTTTACGTATGATAGTTTCTGGCTCAGCTGCTACGAACATGGCCGACCATGGATGACAAAATGTGTTTAAGCGGTCATTTAGAAAAAAAACAAACAAAATACTCCGTATTATTGGGCAAAACATTTTTTTAACCACACGTCGAGAACCTCTTCTCACTTGTCACTGTTCATACTTGTCGAAAAGGATCGGTTTCATATGGAAAAGGTCCGCTTTCTGCTATTGCCCACGCAATAAAGTCATTTGAAATCAAGAGAACACTACTCTAGGCTTTAGACAAAAGATCAATTAACGAGAAATAGATTACTCGAACCTGTGTGTTGTTTTATGGTGAAAGTAATCAACTGACAAACCGTAGACACATACAGACAGTTGACCATGCATGTTCTCGAGGCACAAGTATGCGAATCAAAGAGACTGAAAAATGTGGTAATAACACAATACAGAATCAAACCTGGATAGCATAGAAACGGTGGTCTGTGTTCGTGTACCATAAACAAAACAAAATGTTTACAAATCGTGTATATTGACAGCTCATATGTAAAGCTTGTTGTGGAATTAATTTAACAATAAAATGGATAATGCACCCATGTGTATTGGCCTTAGATTTTTGATTTGTAGCATACAGTTGTATGTTTTTGTATACAACATTCATCCGTGTGCATCTGAATGTTTCGACGATGCCTATTGTACATATGATTTACAAATTAGACGCTATTTGCCTTTGAAATTTTTATAAAGTACTAAAGCCCCGTTCACATGCACACTTTTACTCACGTATGCAAATTTGCACCCTATGTAAAAAAATACACATGTGTATTTCTTGTCATGTGAACGGAAATACACATGTATGTATATTTGCACTTTGAGTTTATTTGCATCTGGTCAAGAGCAGGTGCAAAAGTATATTTGCACATGTGTAAATAGACACATGTGTATTTTTACACAGGTGAGTAAATTGTGTGCATGTGAACGGGGCTTTAGAGGTATATTACAAGTGTATAAGGCGATAACGCGCGAATACAGAATAATCTTGTTTTGAAACAGGGTAACATTTGTTGTTGTACAGTAACGGTACACAAATGTGTATCGCTTGCGGCTTTCAGCAAATGAGTACTTTTTTTTGCGAACATGAATAATAGCGTTACACAAGTGTGCATCAACATGAATTGATTCCCGCTGATTGGATACACACTACACAGTAAAAAGATCACTGTGTATTAACGCTACATGTACCAATAAACACACACAAAAACTCACTGAAAAGCTATAGTTATGTTACACAACAAAAGTTGACGTGGTAATATTACCCGTGCTCTATAGTGACATTGTGTTGCTATGGTTAGTACATGTACGTAATAATCTGAATGTTCAGGATACACTCATTGAACTAGTGTAAACTATGCGTAAACGTTACTAACATATTACGTAGTAGGTCATTGTGCAGTCAGCGTACACAAGTGTGAATACACATTAGTTCACTCGAAGGATTTGAAAACACCGTATTCAAAAATAATTCAACTAGTAGTCCTGCAGATAGTTGATACCTACGGAGCGCTGAGAGGAAGATGGGCGTCGACCGCGCTCACTTGGGATGGAGGGTCGTCTGCCATTTCCTCGGCCGCCCCGACCTCGGTATTCGATGCTGCGATGAAAAGCCTCTCCATGGGGGCGTCCTGCAGCAGCTATATCATCTACATCCTGGATAGTTTTGACGTGATGGATATCTCCTCCCATCGTTTTGACAAGGATTTTCCCATTGCTGGACCATGCCCCTTGAAGAGCATCGTTTGCCACAGCACTCATCAGTACGCTCTGATTTTTTCGTGTGTGAGGTCTTCCCTGATGATTTGTTTGCTCCCCTTTAGTAGCTTTCTCTTGTATATTGTTTCTAATTTGTGTTTTCGTCGGAGAAATTTTACAATGATTGGCCTCGGTTGATCATTGTACTTTTTTCCGACCCGGTGTGCCATGTCGATGTCCCCTGAACGTATCTCCATTTTGAGTTTGTTTTCGAGTAGATCTTTCACTTTTTCAGCGCATTGCTCCCATGTCTCCCCCTTTTCGTCCCCGTCTATTCCCCAAACTCTGATATTCGCCCTGCGTGTGTACTGTTCCAGGTCGTTCAGTTTGTCTTGTGTTTCCATTGATCTGTCCTCATAATCACTAAATTTGTTCAAAGAGTTCTGAAGTTGTTTTTTGAGAGCCGCATTCTCTTCCCTTAGTGTGAAAACTTCACCCTCGAGAACCTCAATTTTCCTCGTTAGCCTCTCGGTTAGTTTTTCCCCCCGCAATGAACAATGCATTTTCCATTTGCTGATTTGACACAAAGTTTTCTTTCAAAGTTTGCAGTTCGGCCATCTGATTTTTCAGGCCTGTCAAGGTTGAAGTGATATTTTTTAGGCTCTCCTCAACACTGAAAGATTCTGTGTTGCCCTGCCTGTTCTTTTGTATATTAAATGTGGAGTTCTGTTTTTTTTCGTCAGCTTTTTGCTTTTTTCTGTCTTGTTTTGAGGGTTTGGGGGGAGGTGCTGGTTTGGGGGTGCTGGAGTCGAAAGACGCGCCCTCAGAGGCGGAGGAAGTTTCTAGGGGTCTTTTAAACATACTTATTATCTCCAGTGCATACACCGATGCGATGTATCTATATATTATGTTAACGTAGGCCTTTGAAGTGTCAGTTTAGGCGAAACTTACTCAGTAATTCTTTGTCTGGTAGAGCTAAGGCTTGCTGCACGGGATTTTCACTCAGTCATGTCCGAACACGGGGACCGGTCGCCAGTTTATCGTTTCTTCATGTCTTTTTCTCACATAGATCACCAAGTGGTCGTTTTAGCTACATCTTCATGGTAAAATATATCCCTGGGAAGGTTGCAGTCACAAAATTTGAGCGAGAAAAACACTGTAAAGCTTGAAATATTCTATGTTTACCAGGAGCTGACAAGAAGGCGACTAGCCACCTCGCGCATGCGCACTCATTCGTTTTTCTTGTATTTCCGAAGAAACCTTAATTTAATTTTCTAGGTTTTCGTTGTATTTTGCAAGAAATCAACAGAATTTTCACTCTGAATTTTCCATGTTCAAAGAAGTAAAAACAGAGAGAAAGTCGAAGAAAAGCCTACGAAATTCTTGAAAAACACCAAATATAATTTCCTCCGCGGATATAATTAATTTCCTCCGCGGAGAAATTCGACGTGACCTGAGTAGTAGGAAGACGGCAAATTCATTAGTATGTTTGAGGCTGAGGAGTAATGTTGATGACGTCACCATAACGTCACATCCGGTGAATACGGATCAAAGGTCACACCCGGTAACGCGACATCCGGGTCACTTTTTGCGACGTCACTTTCGGTCACGTGACGGCCCAGCAAGAGTTTTCTGCCCCTACATGAGACCCCAGTGACTTCCAATGTTAATCTCATACATGCATGGGATAAGATCGGTCATATTTTTTTCTGGTGTATTTTACTATGGATTGTGGCACCTTGATGTTTTTGTCTCGCGATGAAGAACACGAGGAGTGGGTCACGAGGCCAGGGTTGACTTTCGATGAAAAGTTTAGGCAGGTATGGGTTGGCCATGTTAGGTCCATTCTGGCGCAATGGACAATGTTAGTTCCAATGGTATGATGGCCGAGAGGGGCATCGAGCATCGCCCTTGAAACATTTTGGGCGATATTGCGATGCGATAACGCGATATTGCGATGCGATAACGCGAAAACGCGATATTGCGATATCGCGATATTGCGATGCGATAACGCGATACTGCGATGCGATAACGCGATAATCACTTTATTTTTGAGCGATAATCGCGTTATTTTTGCGCGATAATCGTTTTATTTTTGCGCGATAATCGCGATATGTTCGCTATATTAAAGGTCAACCCAAACGCTCTGAGGTCAAAAATATAAAAAAAATAGTCTGCATAATTTTGTGCAGTCTGGTTGGCGAGATCTTGCCGTTTGAAAGGTGAAAATCGCTCTCCTGTCAATTCCAGCTGTGACGTCACGGAGGGAAGCCGTCTTGTATTCTCTATGTTAAAGCCGTATACCACAGTCGTAAGTAGCTGCTGATTCCTGGAGATTTTCGGAGTATCGGGGCATCATTTGTTAAATATGCCGCGACGTTGTGTAGTGGGAGGTTGTAGTTTTACTACAGATGACGGTGTTAGTATTCATTTGTGGCCTAAAGACGAGAAAATCGCTGCAAATTGGACGAAATTTGTACGCAACACGAGAGTGTGGAAAGAGGGCCCGAGCCAGTACTCGTATAATTTGCTCGGCACATTTTAACAGAAATTAGACATCTTTCGAGGACATCTACAACGTAGCAGTTGAATTCGGGTACAAACCAAAACTAAAGAGAACAGCTATTCCAACTATCAAACCTAAGAACAATCAGAATGTGACGGCAAAGAAATCGGACAAGGAGAATCTATCACGGACATCGGCTGAACGAACCTAGCCTGTAAGCGAGGCCTCGGGCAGGGTGACGGCTGTACATGCCCTGCTCGCTCTCGCGTGGCATTTGTTGCTTGAGCACCTACAGGTTAGACTGGATGAGTCTCTATTTCATATATATTATTTAATGATAATAAAATGATCTTTCATAAATATATATACGTTTGATAAGTAAATAAATAAAAAACACCAATTGGAGTGAATGGCTGTAGATACAGAAGTGATAATAATACTTTCATAATCCCTTGACATTTGAGATTGTGGGAATATCATTCGATTTCAATTTAATTGAGGTAATTTGTCGAAAATTAAGCAAATGTGAATGCCGATCCACTCACCACGGCTTACTTTTCGCCATGAATGTCCAAAGGTTTTTTTATCAAACTATATAATTCTGAAATTGGTATTTCACGGGGATTATGGGAAAACAAACAAAATTGAAATCGGACGTATATCAGTAGAGTTATCAACAGTCTGCCGAATCCCGGAGTTTATCTCTTAGAAAAGGCTGCCTCGGTCACTAACAACAATAACAACACAGATGTGCTCGTTCTTTACATCACAGAATTCAACAAACGACCTCTCCGAATCCTGTCGTCGTCGAGTTCCACGTTGTCAGAGTGGTTGTCACTGTCAGAATCGGAGCCGTACGGCTCAAATTGATAGGGCTGAATTCCGCCGTTGGTCTGCAAACAACTGTTAATTTGCCCGTCACCATCCTCCTCTATGTCTATTTCATCTTCTTGGCGAAAAATATTTCCATCTAAGCAGCTGATATCGCTCGAATCGACATCTGAACCGGAGCTCTGACTGCACTCGCTTTCCATGTTATCCGCTGTTTTTTCTCAGGCAACTTCCCTGCGTGACGTCATCAACCCAGCTGTGAAAGTGTGAAAAAGCCCACTTTGCTCCCATATTACGTGTGTTTCTGATCAGATTAGAATTTTTTCAATATTTTTTTCATACAAAGTGAAGTATGAACTATGATTTTTAAGGATTTTTAGACCAAAAAAATTTCCGTTTGGGTTGACCTTTAAGACCCCAGTGACTTCCAATGTTAATCTCCGGGGAGTGCATGTATGCACGGTAGTCCATTAGGGCCATTGTCGTTTTGTTTCGATTTCCTATGTTTTTCTTGTATTTTCGAAGAAACCAACTTTATTTTTTAGGTTTTCTTTGTATTTTCCAAGAAATCAACAGAATTTTCAGAGAATTCATAGCAATATTCTTCAAATTTTTCCGGGGACCCTCGGTGGCCGAGTGGTCTAAGGCGCTAGCCTCACACCGCTGAACCGGCACGGGTTCGAGCCCAGCTCTAAGTGTGAAAGTTTGTCAGTTAATTGCCGAAGGGCGGTGGTTCTCTCCGGGTACTCCGGCTTCATCCACTAACCAAACTGACTGTCACCATATGAGTGAAACAAATTTGAGTGTGACATTAAGCCAAATTCCCTCCTTCCCTCGAATTTTCCGTGTTCAATGAATAAAACAGAGAGAAAGTGGAAGAAAAACTTACGAAATTCTTGAAATACACCAAATTAATTTCCTCAGCGGATATAATATTTTCTCTGCGGATATGATTAATTTCCTCCGCGGAGGAAATCGACGTTACCTGAGTAGTAGGAAGACGGCCAATTCATTAGTATTTTTGAGGCTGAGGAGTAAGGCTGATGCGGAGGTGACGTCACGATGGTAACGCGACATCCGGGTCACTTCTTGCCACGTCATTTTCGGTCACGTGACGGCCCAGCAAGAGTTTTCTGCCCCTACATAATACCCAGTAACTTCCAATGTTAATCTCATACATGCATGAGATAGGAGTGGTCATATTTTTCTTGTGTATTTTACTATGGGTTGTGGCACCTTATTGTTATTGTCTCGCGATGTAGAACACAGTGAGTTGGTCTCGAGGCCAGGGGTTGACGTTCAGGCAGGTCTGGGGTGGACATGTTATATCCATTCTGGCGCAATGAACAATGTTAGTCCCAATGGGAACCCACTCATGGACATTTGTGGTATGGGGTGTGTCGCTTGTTTTCTTCATCTCGAGCTGCATAACACGATAGGAGGCCATGCGTTGATTTTGTCGAAAAGTGCAGATGGAGGTGGACGTTTTGGGGGTCTAGGTGGATCCATGGTGGTCCGATTTTGTTGTGTGATGTATCCGCTTGAAGCAGCGTCCAACTGGATGGGTGTAGGGGGGGAATATTGTCTATGTGCGCATGCGCAGTAGAAAAGGTGTATTTGGATTGACGGGGGTCGAGGTGGACCAATAGTGATCCAATTGGGCTGTGGGAGGTGTCATCGTGAAGCTCTTGTGGGGAGCGTCCGACTGGACTAGTGTGTCGCCAGTTTTCAACATTCTGCGTATGCGCAGACAGAGATAACGCGATTATCGCGTAATTATAAGACGATATTTCATAATATCGCTCATTATCTCGCGATTATCGCGCAAAAATAACGCGATTATGGCGCAAAAATAACGCGATTATCGCGCAATTCACAATATCGCTCATTATCGCGTTATCGCATCGCAATATCGCGTTATCGCATCACAATATCGCGTTATCGCATCGCAATATCGCGATATCGCCCAAAATGTTTCAAGGGCGATGCTCGATGGCCCTTCTCGGCCTTTATACTGATCTCCATATATCTACATATTACCAAAATTTCCCATTTTTCCATCTCTGTGACAGGGACATAACCGGGACCTTATGTTTATGGTACACAGGGGGTTTATTTCTGAATGATACATTGAATAAATCCAATGTTCACTTGCTATATCATCTTAATAAATGTATGAAACAACTAAAAGATTTATTAGGTGTGCATGCAATGAATCTATCCAACTTGATAACAAAAGTAAATTGTATACTTATAAAAACAATAATTTGTATTACTGAACAACAACAATAAAATGCGTCCTCACCTGCCGATAAGTTAAAGCTATAATGATGGATAATATTAGAACAGTACTGCATTCTTTTTGGAATCTGCACAAAAGCCCCAGCGATCAAACAAAACACAGACAAAAGCCCCAGTTGGCAAAAGCCCCACCCGACATTGAGTTTCAGGCCAGGGTGATAAGATCAGAAATTTACAGATTTTTTTTTCACAGTTATGTGGATACCTTGTGGCTTATTATACCTGCTCCCCCTACATAGTAGGGTGGTATACTCGATTTCGCTTGTCCGTCCGTCCGTTTTTGTGCCCGTCTATCTGTCTGTCTGAAATTTGTTTCAGGTAATAACTTGAGAACCACTCGTTGGATTGTTCTCAAATTTGGTATGCATATATACCATTCCATGAGTTGTCGCTCGGAATTGCGTTTCATCTACGTACAACAGGTGGCAAAATTTGATATTCGTTTCCGGGCAATAACTTGAGAACCACGTATCGGATTCTTCTCAAATTTGGTATGCATATAACATGCCATTAGTTGTCCCTGGGATTGCCTTCGTTCACTTGTGCTAACAGGTGGTACCACCTGGTGGCAAAATCCGAAATTCATCTCCAGGCAGTAACTTGAGAACCGTTAATCAGATTCTTCTCAAATGTGATGTGTATATGCCATGCCATGAGCTGCTGCTTGGGATTGCATTTCGCTCGCTTGCTCTAACAGGCGGCACCACATAGTGGCAAAATCCAAAATTTGTTTCCGGTCAATAACTTGAGAACCGTTGGGATTGTGTTTCGCCCACTTGTGCCTAAAGGTGGCGACCCCTGGTGGCAAATTTTGTGAATCGTTTCTGGGCAATAACTTGAACCGCTCATCGGATTATTCTCAGAATTGGTATGCATGATGACATGTCGCTGGGGATTGCATATTGCTCACTTACGCTAACCGGTGGTGCCACCGGTAGCAAAAACCGAAATTCATTTTCATGTGATAACTTGATCGAGAAGTGCGTATCAGATTCTTTTCAAATTTGAAATGTATATACCATGCCATGAGCTGCCGCTTGGGATTGTGTTTCGCTCACTTGCACTTACAGGTGGTTTCTAGGCAATAACTTGAAGACTCCTTAACGAATTCTCCTCAGATTTGTTATGCAGATGTGCTGAGATGTCTCTTGGGATTACATTTCGTGCACTTGCATCTACAGGTGGCACATTTTGATTTCCAGGAATTTCCAAAGGGTTTCCTACATGAGACGTCATACCATATTTGCACAGTGTGCGCGAAACATGATTATGGGAAGGGTCGGCGGGTGGAAGGTGGGGGGATCATGTAAGCATACTTCCAAACATGTATAACAAAGAATCTCCTCTATTTTCATTCCAGCAAAAACCTCGGGAAAATCAGTAACAGTAAATCTCTTTTTTTTTCCAACTTATCTTTGTGGACACCTTGTCACAAGATTACAAAGGTCGATTAAAATAAATTTATAGCTTCCTAGGCACCGTCTCACCCTTTTGCCACTATATCACCCCGAATTTATTAGTATTTTTTTTTACAATAGTTTTGGCCCCAATTATGCACTTGAACATTGAGTCAAAAAGTTGTTTGATATTTTGTTTTGTTTGCAGGAAATAGTATTGTTAAAGGTATGGTAACTCAAAGAACATTGTTGGTTTTATGAAAATTGTATTAAACTACTTCATCAGTTTTCCAGAGAAAGAGCCTCTCTTTTTTGCATTTTATTTTTCCTTCAAAAAAGTACCTGTGAAGTTGAATGTTGATTTTATTACTATCTATCTTTCATTACAACATAACGGGGTAACGTGGATTCATCAGTTAACATAACAGATTAGCTGTCAGAACTCGTCACATATTGCAAACTTTATCTGGGCAATTGTTTGTCATCAATAATATTTTTCGGACATGAGAAAGTGTTAAAAGAATCCCACTCGAAGTTTGTCTCGTCCGAGCAACTGATGTACATTGCTGTGACACAAACCGAGCAAGTTCATTTTCAACCACATGAGTGGCACTGCTCCAGAAGTAACTCATCTTTACTATTCACACTAAAAGCAGAAGACGGAAATTCGGAAAGAATTATCTCCCCGAGCACACTATCACTCTCCAGCTCCTTTGGGCAAGAATGAATCATGTATACAACATGCAGCTGCTCAGACGGTACAACCTTTGGAGATTTTTTAAACAATTTCTAATGTCATGGAAATATATTTGATGACAAATAATAGAATTTGGAATATCTTGTAAGTTTTGGCAGCTGATGTGTTATATTAACTGATGAATCCACGAAAACCCCGTTATTTCGCAATGTGAGACAGACAGTGGTTCACACAAAAGTGTATACAAATACCATCTCTACACTATGCATCCAGACTCCCAACACCGACAAAAAAATATTTTGTCTGGACTGTTAACGGGCATCACAAAATCCATTGAGCAATTCCCTTGTAACAAATATTGGTATCCCCTAAACGTTAAATCAGGACTAAACACAAGCCCGAACTGAAACGCAAGTCTGGAACGAAGAGTGCACGCCAACCCTGAAATGTGACGGAAATCGCTCAACATAAAATACGGATATACAACGTGTATATAACTGAATGAACTTACCGTCCAGTATTTGTGTTCATTCTTGGTCTGTGATATCAACGGAGAATACTGCAACATGTTCCCGTTGACAAGGAAACTGTGCAAACTTTATACATCGATATAATCAGCGGTAACGAAAGTGAAACTAGAAGTCCGGAATTCCCCAAGGCCTACTTGGTTATAACGATTGGAGTTATCGTGCCTAAATTGTACAATGATGTGAGTTGTCTTTGACTGGATAGTGCAGATGGCGCTGCGGGAAAATGTGGTTTATCATACGGGCGACACGATGTGTATAAAAGACAGAGATCAGGCATGGAAATCACTTTTGATCTGAACTGCAACCAGGTAACTACACTCTTCTATTGGGCAAATAGACTGAACAGTGTATTGCGTGCGGAGACGTGTAATCGGTGGACGGTGCCTGTACGAAGAAGAGGGAGTATAGGAAGTCCAGTGACTGTAGTATTAGTGAATGGTATGGAGCAGCAGTGTGGTCGGCGAATGCTGGGATGCGTTGGGGCGACCGGTAATATTCCAAGGGATATGGAATTGGGCTGCTGATACATGGAAGCACTATACCGCACTGGCGATACCTAGGATCCAACTGTACCTACCTGATTGGAGTTCGAAGGAAGAAGCCACTCTCACAAGCCAGCTTATGTGTTGGGAGCCCTGAAGTGTTCACGGTGGAGAGGCATAACGCTGTCTGAGAGCGTTCTCACCGTGAAACGGGTGACAGAAGACTGGTACCAACCTGTGAGGGGAAGCAGGGCAATTTTATGTGATCTGAGACGTTGAAGGAAGTCTATCGGAAGAAGGTCTGTTTTCTCGGTCGTCGTGAGTACCTCAGTCTGGGCCGTTTACGGTGCCTACGAGCACGCCACCGAAGCAGCATCTCAAAACTGTTACAGACAGATTCGCTGCCAGAGACGTTATATTAGACCACATCATCTAGCCGGATACATTCTGAGGAGAGGATCCTCGCAAGCCAGACTACGCCTGGATAGAAGTCAGCCAAGTACACGGTTATTAGACGAACCTAGGGTGAGATAATAATCACGAGGAAGAAGTGGCATCGCCGATACGTGCAAACCAGGTGAAGAGAGACGCATCCACGGTGGAGAGACGAACCTACCTGTAGAGGGGATCTCTTACAAGAAGAAGCAGACGCGTCCACGTTGAGAAGCCACGACACATTCAGGGGACTTTCTGGGGAAGATATACTTACCTTGGAGGTAAGACGATACGAAAATATCCTCGCAAGGCAGGTTACACCTGTGAAAGAACGGACATATCCACGGTGGGAAGACGAACCTCCCTGTAAGAGGGGATTTCTCACAAGGAGAAGCAGACGTATCCACGGTGGGAAGACGTAGCAATTTCTGGGACCATACGTACCTGTAAGGGGAACACGGTCATATCTACGGAGGGAAGCCACGACGTTTTCTGGGGACGATATACCTACCGTACAGAGAAGAGAGCCGCTATATCCATAGCCTCGCTCCAACAGCCAGGGGAAGGAAGGACGTCGAGCCGCTATCCTTGGCCACGTTCCAACGACATTCCATACTAATAGAGGGGCCAGCAGCCAGGCCGCCCCAACGATCACCTACCGTGTGGAAAGGGCCAGCAACCAGGCCGCCCTTTACGCGGCGCGTGTATATGATAACTGTACATATTTACATCTTTGCTCACGATCATCCTGTACATTTAATTGAATATTATTGCACATTATTTGACTCTGTATCAGCCTTGGTTGTCTCTACACTCTCCTACTTTCTCGATCCAGACAAGGTGACAGGTCGAAGTGAATCTCTAGTCGGCAAGAACTAGTGTCGGCAGGGGCAGCGGCCTGACAGCTTGTACGCTACCATTTAACGATTACAACACATATAAGGGAAGTGGGAAGAGGTGCCGACATACTGACTGCGTCACATGACTTCACAGAATAGTCCTCTAGTTAACGCAGCTCAGCTGCGTCCCGTTCATTGACCGGCCCGGCACACGTTACACCCTGAATTTATACTTCAGCTCCAATGCTGTTGTAGTACTCGTGTATTTTCCTGACAATATAAATTATAATAGCTATATGACTCACCCGATATTGTTGGGGGAGAGGGAGACTCTGTGTGCTTGCTTATACCATTAGACAAGGCATTGTATATTGATTGACCGTTGGTGCCCATAGTGTTTTCCATAGGGCCTACTTATCAGGCTGGTACATGTACAAGGAAGTGCTGATAATTTAGTTCAATTGCAATTAGCCCGGCTGTGAGCAATTCAGCGCAGTTATTAGTCCGTTCTAGTTATATCAAATCAGACTATTTCTGTGTGCAACTCCTGTTAGACATAGATACATATAATAGCCTATTTTATTCTAAATTGATATGAACGTTCATTTATAGATAAATGCGGATTTTGTGGGATATATCGAGTGACTTAAAATGTAACAAAACAGTTTAAAATGAGCTCCGCTCACAGCTTTGGTGTCCTAGACTAGGACAAAATTGAACATTTGATGTCATAGGCTTGGACAAAGTTCAACTTATAACTACACTACAAGCATCAGATGCGACGTTTAATCATTAGCCAGCCTTCGTTCATACATAATTTCTACGCGCATGTATAATACTCTATTGACGAAAAACAGAAACTAAAAATTAAAAAATTTATATAATTCAGCTAGTTTTTGGAAAGAGAGAAAACGGCCAGCGCCAGTTTCTCGCAGGAGTGAAACGGTCAACGCATTCTGCTGAATCATCGAGGGTGTCGTGAAATACATCATTAATATGAGACTGATCTATCACCACAGCTCCAGAGCTAGCGTATCTAATTCCACTTAAGCCGGCGGTATGGAACGTGTGGTTACTTCATAGTCAGCAAATGAAAAGCCACAATAAAACGCCGCTAAGATACCAAGGTTATGTCCAATAATCCTCCGTATTCTAGAGTCTGAATGTGAGGAAGCTCTCCCGTGAAGTTATATGGTTGTTTTTTAGTCACCAGACATCGTTAAATTTCCCCACCCCTTATATATATCACCAACTTAGAAAGTAACATGCCATGCTGATGGGGGAAATACGGGTCACATGACCCCCTTCTCCGGTTGATCGTTAGATTCTTGGTATGTGCTTTAGAATAGGTTAACCAGAAGACTATTCTGTGAAGTCATGTGACGCAGTCAGTATGTCGGCACCTCTTCCCACTTCCCTTATATGTGTTGTAATTCATCCGAAAGACATCCCAAGGTTGAAGAGTGATTCCTGCGATGTCCTTATCTATGGCACGGGTACGATGTCCTTATCTATGGCACGGGTGTGATGTCCTTATCTATGGCACGGGTGCGATGTCCTTATCTATGGCACGGGTGCGATGTCCTTATCTATGGCACGGGTGCGATGTCCTTATCTATGGCACGGGTGCGATGTCCTTATCTATGGCACGGGTGCGATGTCCTTATCTATGGCACGGGTGCGATGTCCTTATCTATGGCACGGGTGCGATGTCCTTATCTATGGCACGGGGTTTTTTTTATGTAGCTGTTCATGTTAATACGATGACTGAAAAGGCCGCTTACACCAACAGTGCTTTATGAAACACTCAATATAATAACTCTCAACGAACCGAACGTTGAGATTAAATCAATGGAATGGTCGCTGGACACAGTGAATCATTAGCCAGTTTAATGTCCTGATTGGATTATTAGAGGTTCCTGCACTGCTTGAAGTAGTACAGGGATATTACTGTTCTGATTGAATTATTGAATCGATTACTTTACTTATGAATTTCAGAGATTCCTATACTGATTGAACGATTAGAGAGCGTACAGTACTGATTGAACGATTGGAGACCGTACCGTACTGATTGAACGATTAGAGAGCGTACAGTACTGATTGAACGATTAGAGAGCGTACAGTACTGATTGAACGATTAGAGAGCGTACAGTACTGATTGAGCGATTAGAGAGCGTACAGTACTGATTGAACGATTAGAGAGCATACAGTACTGATTGAACGATTAGAGAGCGTACAGTACTGATTGAACGATTAGAGAGCGTACAGTACTGGTTGAATTCTTGGAGGCGTTACCATGGTTACCGTATTGATGAATTATTACAACTGTCACTTTACTGTCATTGGCTTACTGGAGAGCTCACTGTACTGATTGGATCATTTAACAACCTATTGTGGTAATTGGACATAAACGTCGGACCGATAAAATTCTCAGGGACTTACCGACTGATTTAGTAAAAAGCTTACTGAATAATAGAGTGCTTAACAAGTCTCATGTACTGACTGAATATTTTGAGGGGTCTGGTTACCTTTCATACATAAAAAAGTTAAGCCCCCCCCAATATCAGTCTTATATTCAAGCATTGTAGGGTATTCTCATCTGAACAGCCACAGCCGATTAACTCACGAACATTTACTGAAAAAAAGCCAGTCCCAAGGTGTATTCCGTGCTATGAAGATCTCACGGTGAAACATATTCTTATCGAATTCATATATTTTCAGATTGTAAGATATGCTTTTTATCGAGCGACTACCTTGGAAGATCTTCTTAGTCGTATGAGGGAGGATTGTTTAAGAGAAATCGTTTTCTCGCATAAGTTTTAATGCGTGTATGTTTTAATGCGTTGGATTACTAAGTTATTGAATTTTGTTTGATCGTCGCTATATAGCTAAAACATTGCTGAACGCGACATTTAACTTTAATTCTCTCTCTCTCTCTCTCTCTCTCTCTCTCTCTCTCTCTCTAAAATCTTAATTCAATTAGATTTTAGGGTTCAGACAAAAATTTACACTCAGCATGCTATCGTAGAAATTTATATGATGAACTTTCAAAAAAAAATTCTTATATCTTTACTACATTTATTACTGATTGAAATTAGCAAAAAATGTACCCTTATCGCTTTTCAACATGCCTTAAAGTTAAAAAATAATGTTCTCATAGGCGTGCTAAATCGTTATTTTACGCACGGTTAGTGTGGAAAAATTTATCAAATTTAGGGTGCGGGCTTCGCCATGGCCTAAATATAAATTTTCTCACACTAACCGTGCGTAAAATAACGATTCAACACGCCTATGAAAACATTATTTCTATTCTATTGCACTATCAACAAAGATTACAATGAAAGTCTGAAAACATATTTAAACTTTGGCAATCTTTTTCCCCTTTTTTGTAAAAACTAGTCCACTAATGTTGGGACGATGCTCCCGTCTCGGTTGGCATCGTGTCAATGTCTGTGGACGAGTTTATGTAGTCTCTCAAATGGGGGGTGATTTTGTCAGCTCAGTCAGCTGTTGGGAAATTACGTAGATATATGCCTATTTGTGTCACTTTGTTAATCAATTTCCCGATGGAAACAACAGTTAAACTTGAGAACTTTCATCTTGTAATTTATTTGTTTGTTTTATTTAATTGTTACTTGTATGAAAGCATCCTCATCTGACTTGTGAAATGGAATCTCCTAATGAACACCTGCACTTGACACATGTACATATCACATTACAAGCGTCTAGTCCGTCATTCATAATCCAGCCGTCGTCCATTAGAGAATATCCGCGTCCATAATCCAAAGACCTATTCCATTTTCCACATAACAGTATTAGCACCAAATTCAAAAAGACAATCATAGTATACATAAACATAGGCTTGTTTCCTGCAAGAGAGAAGCGGTCAACAGTTTTCAATGATGCCGGCAAGACATCATGATGTTCCAAAAATATCAAATCCGTATCGCTGATCAGTATTCTTAATCCATAATATTCGTTATAGAGTCGTCATCTAAAAAAAAAAGATGTATCTCAGTCACGCTTTGATTGTGACTGTTCATATGAGTACCATGAGGATCTTGAAGTACATGGGTTCATACGGCCCCTAGCCCCGGGTTAAGCGGAATTAGACACAAGTTACGAAACGTAGCGCCATAGATCTTGCACGCTACGTTCGTATTTTGCTATCAGCATGCGATATGTATCGCCAAATTTGAGAAACTTTGAGTGGAGGCGCTTGATGGAATAGCCCTGTTTTATAAGTTTCTGCAACAATGTTTTGTGACGTTGATTAAAATCGTCACATTTAACACAGGATCTAGCAAATGCTACTAAGCGAGATATGTATACGCCATATGCAGGTCCCACTGGAATATTACTATCCAGAAAGGGATAGTTTACGATGTCGAAATTGTAATCATCTCTTTTGTCATAAAGTCGACGAGAGAGAATGCCCGCTTCATTTTTATAGAGATAGAGATCCAAATAAGATGTGCCTGTAGGGCTATCTGTAGTTTCCTTCAAATCCAGTGAAGGTGGATATATATCCTTCACTGCGTCATTTATATAGCGATTATCCACAGCGAGAAGATCGTCTATATAGCGTTTGGTGAATGAGAAGGAACGGGCTTTGAATGGATCGGTTTTTGAAAGCGCCTGCATATAGTCATATTCATAAGAGAACAGATACAGGTCAGCCAACAGGGGTGCACAATTAGTACCCATTGGAATACCTATATGCTGCTGATATATTGTGTTGCCAAATTTCACATAGATATTTTTAATGAGAAATTCAAGCAACTCTATAAACAAAGAAACATCCCATGAATGATATCTCTTGTATGTAGTAGAGCTAAAGAATGCTTTATGGCTTCCGACATTAATATATCTACGATCAGTTTTCTTGAACACAGATACTATTAATGAACTTAGACGGTCAATAAGGTCCTGATGAGGGATTGTAGTATAGAGAGTCGAGAAATCCCATGTGGATACATGTCTGTACGGTATGTGACCTTTAGCATCAAGCTCTTCCGTAAGACATTTTGAGTTTTTCAATATCCACATACATTCAACGCCAGAGTTCTTAGAAATAGTGGCGCAATACCTTTCCCAAAATGCTTTTACCTCCTGAAGGGCCCTCGTCAATAGGGTTGAAAGAAGCTTGGTGGTGCAGCTTCTAGAACCAGCTATGAATCTAGCTTTGTATGGTGATTTATGCATTTTGGGAGTCCAGTATATTTTTGGTATGTCGTTATGATTGGTTGGAAGACGAATACCTCTTTCCCTGAGAAACTTTTTGTGATTGTTAAATAAATCTTCCAGAGTAAATGCAGTTTGGGAGTAAGTAGACGTATTTGATGAAGATATGTCTACACTCAATTCTTTAACCAGCACCTGGTAATAGTAATATTTACATATGAATATTATATTATTCGGAGCTTTGTCTGCTGGGAATAATCTTGTAATTATTACACGGTTAGCTCGATGTTATTGACCCAAGTGTTATAGAATGTAAAATGTTGCAGGGTACTTAAGGTTGCACTGTAATTTACAATAAGCGTTTTTTAAACATCCTTAAACAGTATAAGTTTAAGTCGCACGTTTTCTACAAATATCGGTTCCGTGGCAAAGTAGGTCACTGGAAGGCCGAAACGGCCATTGCTCGTTCGCGTATTCCAGCTCTCAGTGTTCAGAAATTTCGTAAATAATCATGAAGGAATCTGTGATAGGAATCTCCGCGTCAGGTAAAACTAAAACTAAAGTTAGCAGCCGCGTCTCTCCCAGTGCATGTTCTGATAATGCTTTGGATGTTGTACAACGCAGATGTTACCTGCAACTGGGTGTTTCGTGTATATCAACCTCCTTTGAGAGAAAACAGGAATTGTTTATTATGTTTGTGCATAGTTTACTCATTCCAGTTGATGTCAACTGAAATATCGTAGTTCAATTTACAGATTGCTATGTTTACGATTAAATATACTGTAAACTCCAACAGATGTTTGCTGTAAAATAACGGTAATTTATAACAGCGGAAAATCAAATGTAAATTCGGGTTTTCCGGTTAAAATAACTGAAATTTTAGCTGTTGTCAACAGTTTTGAGGTAAATAGTAAGTTCATTATTCACTCGTATTTGATACGAGTGCTCGTTTTCAATAAATATGGGATTTGTGGCATAAATCGAGTGACTCCGGTAAACGAAATGTAAGGAAACCCATTAATGAACTATTATATAAATTACCAGAGGGCCCACTGTTGTTCGTGAACGATATAGATCTTACTGTACTTCTTGAATAAGTGGAAAATCTACTGTACTGGCTGAAGTAGTAGAGAGTTTAGTGTATTGATTGCATTATCAATGAGCGTATACTGTATTGATCTAATCAGACAGAATATATTTGTCAACAAATATCACTGTATTTTATCAATATTAATATCAAAACCGCAAGGTGTAGTAAAATCGTATAACGCAAATTATAATTCCAACGAAAGGAGCATCAAAGACTCAGATCATATTTAGTAATATTTAGATTTAATGACAACTACACAGTAAAACAAGATACAATACAATAGGTTTTCCAACTGCAGATAAAAGATGATTTTCGCTATCAGCAGCTCATTATCATTATTACCTTGTAGGTCTCGTCCTACTCCAAATGGCTGCCGCTCAAAGCTACATGTGATAGCTATGGTGAGTAAACGTGCGGAGGCCTAGACATATCCGTTTAATTTTTCACTCTGCTGTCTATCTGTTATGTTTCTTCAGGTGATTTTGAAGAATGTGTTTCCATTTGAATTCCTGACCACATACATCACATTTGAAGTCTCGCTTATCCACGTGAGTTCGTGTGTGACTATTTAGATTCTGTATCCGTTTGAATTTTTTCCCACAGTACTCGCATTCAAACGGCATTTCGTCGTGGTGACATGCCATGTGAGCAATTAGTATAGCCCGAACGTGAAATGTCTTACCACATGTAGAACACTGGTATTCGGGTTGTTTTTCTTTTCTTTCGTGAAGCTTGACATGCCATGACAAGTTTGTTTTCTTCTTAAAACTCTTACAGCATATCGGACATGAGAATGGTCTGTCATCAGCATGGACTATCATATGACCAAGCAAGGAATATTTGTGCTTGAAAGCCTTGCCACAGACAAAACATAAAAACTCCCTTGCTCCGGTATGTACATCTTTAATATGCCTGTGCAGGGATGCGTTGTCTTTAAACAAGTGTCCACATGTAGGACAAGGTTTATCGTATACCGCATTGTGTGTGAGGATGTGTCGTCTTAGTACAGACGGGATGTCACAAGTGTAACTACACTGGTCACATTGGTATGAACTGCCAGTTTCATGGTTTTCCACATGGGTTCTCAAGTTACTCAATCTTAGGAAAACCTTTCCACATATGGTACACTGATTTCTGGGTTTGTGTCCTGCATATTCCAACATATGATATTTCATGGATATCTGTTTTAAGAACACCTCTCCACACGTCATACACCCATAGGGCCTTTTATATTGAACTACATTTTCAACTTTCGGTGGTTTCACGCAGGAGTGAGATCTGTAAGTGTCAAGGGAGAGCGTAGAGTAGCCACATTTGTCACACTGGAAAAGTGTGCCCTCTTCGTGCTTTTCCATGTGTTTGTCTAGCAGCCCTGAACTTCTCACAATTTTCCCACAAACGTTACATTGGTTTTTAGCTCTGTGTGTTTTATTAGTACTCAGGTGTTCTTTAAGGACACCGATCTGGGCAAATTTCTTTCCACATGTTATGCAACCATAACGTGATTTTGGTTTTTTAGCCTTTTTGTGAGTTTTGTTTGTCTGGATTTCTTTCTTGTGATTGTATGTCAGTCTGATATTTTCAGGACCGAGGAGAGGGAAGTCGCATTTTTTACAGTGTACGTCATTGCCTTCTTGATGACTTACCATAGTATGGGTATTCAACTCATTGGATGATCTCAAAACCTTTCCACATCTTGTGCACTCGTATCTGGGTTTGTGTCCGTCATGAGTTCCGATGTGTTCTTTGATATCTGACAGATTTACAAACTTTCCTCCGCACGTCAGACAACCATATCGGTTTTGCAATCTAATCCGTTTGTACTTGTACACTTTGCGGTTCTTATTTTTGTGACTTCCGTAATGGGTCTCTAGGTCACAGGCAGAGCTGCAAATCCTTTCGCATATAGAACATTGGTATCTAGGTTTGTGTCTGTCATAATTCGTCACCTTCCCTCCGATAGGCGGGGATCGTGTATCTGTGGATATTGAGTCACCGAAACATGAACACCCGCCAGAGCCATCAACTGGAACGGTTTTCTTACATCTAGAGCATTGGAAATGTTGGGGGAGGACCAAACGTTTGACCTGGAATAAAAAACACAGAAATGGTGAAAAAACAACGGGGATTTTCGTGGTAATTTTGATGTGACCTAAATAGATACATTGGTCTACCATTTGGATAGTACATCATTACTGTACAATTTGGAGTAAACAAACAAATTATATGGACTTATCAAGTATTCACAACAAGGATGAATTAAAATTATGTCCACATATGTTGGCATACACCAGTCATTTCTAAAATCCAGAGATGGGCAGGTTCGTTCATATAGTGTCGAATGAGAAACACAGGTTAGAAAGACTAATGACAGACCATTTTTATGTGGTAGCCTGTCCCGCGAACGAGGGGTCGTGCCAAACAGATGACATTAAAATGGAACTTGCTGCTTGGTGTGATTGAGAGATTGATCATATCTGCTTGGCGAGGCATCACTATAAATAAAAAGGCGGCATTGAGATTGTTCTTTTGCCAATAGGCAATAGTTTTCGTATATAACTTATAAATTATGTGGCAGATGATTACTTTTGACTTAACATAAAGGTGGGATCGTAACATTTTCCGTTTTGTCAACATAATACGCGAGCTCAGCCATGCTACCCCAGCCCACTTGATAGCGACACCGGTAGATCAATTTAACAATTTGGAAGAGATTGGTACTCTATCGCAGTGGATTGAGGATGAGGACATCCTCTAGAATGTTATAAAATATAATTTCTGGGACGTATGTTTGCAGTTTGGATGCACACGTTATAACATGTATATTCCATGTGGGTACCTCATTGTTTTGTTTCTCCTCTTCCCAACTGCTACAACTGCTATCTGGGTCAAGGTCATCTTCACTTGTCCAAGGGTAATACGTGTCTCCTGCAGAGGATCTTTTCTCGATCAATTTCGCTGCACGAGAGGGTTGTCGTCGTCCTGGCAATGGCCGCGGAAGGTGTTCTGATGGTGCGTAGAAACTTTTGGATCGTTCCGATGAACCTAGAAACAGGAAGAGATTCAATGAATCCTAACCAATCTACAATTAATCTCCTTCTCGAGAACATTTAATTGAATAGAGACTGTAAGTTACGTGACATTAGATATAAAGTCGTATTAAGTTTTGTCCGCGAGGGCATTAATTCGTGATTTATACATTAATTCGTGATTTATACATTAATTCGTGATTTATACATTAATTCGTGATTTATACAGAGAGCAGAAATGTTATTTATAATAGTTCTTGGTGAGAGCATTAATACATATCTTTTATACAGAGAGCAGAAAAGTGTGCACAAGTTCTTGGATCTTTAGAATATTCGGTGCTACGTGTCACGGTTCTATTTGCATACGGTAATTCCTCTAATAGTTTAATTATTTCTGGAATGCATTCAACTCATTTAATTAAAAAACTAAATGATTTGTTTTTGCCAACATCCTCAGGAACAATCTAATGGTCAAGAGTTTGAACAGTTAGAGCTGTAAAGAGGTAGAATATATTTCGAAATCGTCTTCTAGAAACCTTATCCCGTTCCGATTATATTGGACAAGTGTGCGTTTTTCAGTTACGAGAAACTAACTCGTTCAACTCTGAAACAGTTCAACTCATTGCAATTCAAAATGATACTACTTACGCTCAGTGAATTTTTTTCTCTTCCAATTCTGCTTGATATCCTGGACAGTCTCTCCAGTTTCTCCAAAACGGGCGTCTGTCTCATCAAATTCCATTGAACAATTTCTCGATAATCCTTTTTTACTATTGCCGGTGGGACAGTAGGGTACTATTTTCAGTCCCTTCTCGCCTTCGAGTCCTTCCAACGGCACCAGAAGTTCCATTTTAATCTTGACGACTTCAAAAGATTTCAATTGACCGTTGTCTAGTTTATGAGATTGATTTGAATCTGGGTCCAACATTCCTGTATTTGGTGAACGAGAATTCGTCTTGTTTTGCATTATTTCACTTTCACGGTCATTTATGGGCTCCGGGCGTTCCGTTTTAATGGAATCATAGTTTAATGTCTCCTCGTTTAGACCGGATGGGGGTTCCGCTTCGCTCACTCTGGAACTTTCTGGGTCCTCCCGTACCATTGAGGGTTCCCTTTTGATTTGCCCTTCGCGCATCATGGTCATGTTATCTCTACATGCAAAACCTTGCTGGTGGCAATCTGGAAACCCTCCTAGTTCTGATTTTACCTTAGGCCCCTTGTTTACACACAATAGGTCCAGGTAATCCTTTCTCATGATGTCCAAATCTCTGTCTACAGATGCCCTGGATGGGAGCTGACATGACGATGTCTTTGGTTCAGGTTTCGCCATATTTTCAAGGCATTTTGTCTTTCCACTTGGCGAATGCAATCTGTTGGCTTGGTAATCTTGGTCATGGAATGTTATGTAGGTGGTAGTCTTACTGTCTGCTTTCACGTCCATCCTGGACTATGATCTGTAAGAAAAGAGAATGTACTGTAGCATCTGTGAAAACACTTTTCACCAGTTGGATTAGTAGTCTGAGGTCCAAATCCTGGGACGAAATAACTGGAAGATACCATCTCGAGGCTCTGAAACTGTGAACCGTGTGGTTTTGTCTCAGACTAGACATCCATGCACGCCTACGCCCAATCCAATTCTGATCAAGCATAAACAATTCAAACTAACTTGGGCGGAGCAAGACGGTTAACCGGCTCGTTCCTCTCAAATTGACAGCATTGTATTGGTGACATGCACACGCCCGCCACTTCACCGCGGATGTCACTCCTCTGTCGATTTCAGTTTGCTTCGGGCGTCTAATTAGCTTGAAATGTCGAAGACTGAAGACGGTATCTGTCCGATATTCCGTCCCAATATTTGCTACCAGTACTCAAAGTAGATTACAACAGGTATGAGAGTGAGTGGACAAGAATCATGAACGGGTTTCCTTCGGACTCTTCCCAGCTGGATTTTGAACACAGGTAATAAGTGTTGTGTGCTGCTAACTTTGATACTGTTTGGGGATGGAAGTCGATTAATAAGAAAGAGTCTCGTATTGGATGCATTCTGGTTAATATAAATTGCCGTGAAATGTCGTAAAATCGTATGTGGATGTCGTATGTCGTAAAATCATGTCAAAATGCCCTTCTTTCAACTGAAAATCTCTCTATAACATGTTTGACATGGAATCATTTCTATTTGAATAAAAACCCACAAAAATAATTGTTCTTAAGGCTGCCAACCGAAATGCAAAAGAGAACTCGCATGATTGAAAAGCAGTTAAAGAAATTTTGCTTAGTGTCTGCTGCAACAAAGGTTATGTCACGAATGAAAATTATTATGGGAAGCATTTTGAAACAACTCCTTTCTTTATCAGTACAATTATCTCGGTCTATGAATGTTATGTGAATTGAGTCTACCTGAAATGTGGAGCAAACAACAGATGAGTGTCAATTGGCAACAGATTATCTTATTATGCAGCTTCATTTCTGACCAAGTACAAACAGGACAGGATGTGAATGAGAGCAGTTGGAGATGGGATACACCAATTTCCCCGCTATACAAACTGATTTACATGAACTTGTACCTGGTATTAGCTTTTCAAATCAATGCAGCTTGGTGGCAGGGATGTATCCCACTCACACTGGTCTTGGATAACTCTACCCAGCTGTGTAATGTTCTTTATATTGGCTGACACGAATTACCAGTGCCATTGAATAAAATTATCTTTTTCAATGCAATTTACTTTTCTAACATAGTCTTTATTATGGCATAGGCATTGGACAACATAGAATTTTCTGAAGTACTTTTCACTCTTGTGTGTGTCTTCTTTGTGGACTTATGCTGGTAGAACAATAGTTTTTGCGGGGTTTAATTCAGTAGAGATATTTCCATGTTTATCATATTTAATTTGAATTTTCCATGGGACAAGGAACTTTTTATTTTATTTTTATATTTTTATATATTTCATTACAGCATTCAAACAGAATACAACAAATACGAAATCCTGTCCTGTAACACGACTTAAACACACATGTAATCGCGACGGTGTCATCTATACTATTAAAAAAGCCGACCGTCATAGATGACTCCCTTGCAAGTAGCTTAGAGCCACTAAACTTGGTACACATATACTACACCCATTCAGTAGCTAGCCATCGTCCAAATTGTTTTTCCTATTTTCTGAGTATATAAATACGACCGACCATGTGGAACCATTGGATAGTGTACATGTACAGAGGTTGTACGTCGTATATACATACTAGCTAAATACTACACAGTAAAAAATGATTTCTTATGTCAGAAATTTTTTCTTGAATTTTTCTCATCTGAGAGTAATAATCTTGAAAGTTCTTAAATTTTCTTGCCTCTCCAACTACAATTTCTTAAAACTTGTCCCCACTCAAGAAATTTTTTCTTAAAATTTCTTGGAATAAGAATTTTTTTCTTTATCAAGAAAAATATTCTGATTATTTCCATGAAAGTGAGAATTATTTTCTTAAACTAGTATATTTGCAGATATGAAATTTATTAGAATAAGAATTTTTTTCTTTATCAAGAAAAATATTCTGATTATTTCAAAGAAAGTGAGAAATATTTTCTTAGACTAGTATATTTGCATATATGAAACTTATTGGTATAAGAATTTATTTCTTTATCAAGAAAAATATTCTGATTATTCCAATGACCATGATGAGAATAAGAAATATTTTCTTACACTAGTATTTTGCATATAAAATGAGGATAACTAGTACAAGAAAAACACTCCCATCCAAGAAATGGAGAAACAATACATTTCACAACACAACTTGGGGGATCCATGTTTCAACACATCTCAAAGCGTTACACTTTTTTTCATTGTGCATATAAATCATTTGAAAACTTCAGATATCATAAATTTGTTTATTTATTTGAAAATAATTAGTTCAGGGTAGCAATTCAGGAATTTAAACATTATCAGTGATATATCACTGTACATATTTCTGATATTTCTTGTACTATGTGTCTATCATTCGCCAAGGAGTCTGCTATGATTAACTTATCATGCACTTTATTCATTCAATCTGCTTTCAACTAAATCTGTAAAGTTAAAAATTGCTGCATATTTAAAGAGAAGCATTAATGGCCATGTCGTATACACATGGTAACTCGGGTATTTTACAAAGCACATGTACCATACCCTCTGCTTTATTTTGAAAAACAAATTACAGTTTGGAGTGCACATTTTCTTTATAAATTTCTTTTAAATACCGCAGATGATTCAATTTACCAGTATTACCATCAAATTGTGATGGTATTATGTTCTTAGTACATCAGTTTCGCAATGGGTTAAATAAAGGTCTGACATTTTATTGACCATTTCAGGAAGTCTCCCCAATTAAAAATGTTTATGTCGAACTGCAAGTCTGATGTTTGCCAGAGCGATGCTGGCAGCCATAGATATAGAAAATACAGTACTTTCTTTTGTGAAATTAAATTTGAGACCTACACAGCTTCAAAAAATATATTGTTTGCAAATTCATTTAGATTTAAATATTGGCAAATGATTTGGGGCAAGAACGTTTTTAAAAATGATCTATCGAATATAAATGATTTATAAATGATGCCAAGAATACCATATGATTTATCTGCTACAACTCATTTTAAACGCTATTCCATTTACCGTCTAATACCCGACATCATTTGCCAATACAAGCTAAATTATTAATTGCAAATGTTTGAGTTGCGCAGCTTAGTGGTAAGTCGCCTCATCACAATGACTGCTATTTAAAAAAACAAAACAAACACACATCACTCAAAATCAGATCTTCAACGTACATCGAGTTGCCTCCCTTGTGCTATTTAAAGCACCATGCATGTGTTCGAGTATCCCGGATGTAAGCCCCCAGAGCGACCTTCCGAGCAGACGACATCATGGGTTCCTCAGAGTATGCAAAACTATATCCAAAATCTGTCGTCGATCTCAATCTGTCATTTCTGTCTAATTTGTTGTGAGTTGCACTTTTTATCGCGCGCGTAAATTAGTGCAAAATTGTAATTGAAAATCGTCTGATGACACTTGTTTCCCCGACTATGCTGTAAGTATAACGTTATGTTGTTGTTGTAAACGAAGATTTTGTGCGTTGTCGAGTGATTGACGGTGCGGACAAGTGAATAAAAGTTACGTTTTTGGACAAATTCTAATTGTGTCATCACATGTTACAAACCACGGAGTCTCAGATCAATTGAACCCCGAAGCTGAAATATGCTTGAGAGAGCAACATTTTTTCTCCCGCCCGATTGAAGCACGTGGAAATCGCCATTGAGGCTGACTGGATAGCTGTATGTCGGGAACCCTCAGAAGCTTGATTATGCATGCTACTGTGGTAGCGACGACAGGATTCCGAATGAGTTGGGGCCACAGGTCATCTCGCGTGTAGATGATGAACATTATGTTGTCATTGATTACAAAGTTATGTGAATGGCCACCGGAAATATAATTTACGAAACTAATAATGGAAGATAATTATATATTTAACTAGCTATTGAGTGACTTACTTAAAGTAAATACTTTTAATTGACAGTTTTACTGAAAAACAAAATGTTTCTTTTCAATGTGAATAAATCATTTGAATTTCTTACTACGATGTGTCTAGTTCAGCTTTCCCCCCCGAGTCCTACAAGAGTGATTTTTAGCTTACATCGCAGCTGTCTTCGCTAAAGTTACGCGAGCTATTTTTTTGCTATGCCGTCAGGGAGTGCCTCGTCTCGCCGGAAAGTGAGAATGACAGGATGAAAATAGCAATGTCTCCGATCAGGACTGGTGCATGCGGATAGTTTATACTTATAAGGGGAATTATTCTTGCAGAACAGAGGCACAAATCAAAAAAATATTCAGGCCGAATTATTATATGATTGATCGGGTTTTGTCGGCACAGTATCTCGCCTCTCATGAATTTCAATCAAGTAAATATTAAATTTGCTGCTGTCGCATTCTCGTTTTCGTTGGTCTGACAGTCGAGACGATTACCAGCACTGGCTACTGCAGCTCATTTCAGCTTTTGTTGCACAAAGACTAGTTTTGCCCATGTAGCTAGAAGGAGCTACTTCAATTGAAAACTGAAAACTATCAGAAATTATGTTGAAACAAGCATAATAAAATAAATCATGATGTTCTCAGAATACATCTATCTACCAATAAATGCAACTTTTAATTTTAGAAAAAAAACCTGGCTTGTTTAGACACTCTCTATGTTATAGCATTACAATTGTATAGGCTGATCCAATATAAAATAGAACTGTAAAAGAGACAAACTCCTGTACATTATACTGGGATTTATGACATTTATGCAAGTGGGAAATTCGTACGAGTCTTCTCTGACGTTATGACAACTTCATTCGATATTGTGATATTGTTTGGCTGAATAACAGCAGAGCCAATTCTCATAGTAAAGAGCAAAATGAGTGGCTTATAGCGGAGCCACCTGTCCTCTGTCTGTCGACATTATATTATATCAAACTTCACATCAATGGATTTCGGGATAATTTCCCATCACACTCAGTATAAATCCAGTAAATACCGGAGGCAAACAAGATTTCTAAAATAGAGCATTTCCATAGCGCATTACAAAAATAATTTCAAGCGACTGGAAACAGATCAAATATGGCATGAAAGTTGTTAAATTTATGCTGAATGTGAAAGAAAATTATCCATGAATCTATTGATGTGAACTTTGATATTTTAGAAGGTGATCATTTTTTGTATGGTCGATAGACAGAGGGCAGGTGGCTGTGATATAATGCAGGATACACTGAAAACCTAAAAGTACTGTTAAAAGGGAACATTTCCGATTATATCTGTGAAATGATCAGAACAAATTTCTAGTTTTCTTGCCTGAAAAAAAATATTCTTGCAAAAAGTAAGAATTAATTTCTTGCTGAAGAAAATAATTTTTGTGACAAATCTTGAGTGAGAAAAATTATCTTGTCAGACTTCCAAGAAAATTTGAGAAAAAAATAAGAAATACTGAGTTTTCTTTTCTGGTTCTAGAAAATAATTCTTAAAGGTAAAGTTTAAGTAAGAAAAAATTCTTGCCAGACTTCTAAGAAAAAGTAGGAAAAATTGAGAAATAATTCCTTGCTCGAGAAATAATTTCTTATGGCATTAATCTTAGATGAGAAAAATTATCTTGTGAGACTCCCAAGAAAATTTTAGAAAAAATAAGAAATATTCAGTTTTCTTTTCTCGTTCCAGAAAAATCTTAAATAAGAAATAATTTCTTGCTAGACTCCCAAGAAAAAGTAAGAAAAATTGAGAAATAATTTCTTGATTGAGAAATAATTTCTTATGGCATTAATCTTGGGTAAGAAAAATTATCTTGTCAGACTCCCAAGAAAAATTGAGAAAAAGCAAGAAATATTAAGTTTTCTTTTCTCATTCTAGAAAATAATTCTTAAAAGTAAATCTTAAATAAGAAATAATTTCTTGCCAGACTCCCAAGAAAAAGTAAGAAAAATTGAGAAATAATTCTTGCTTGAGAAATAATTTCTTACTGGCATTAATCTTAGATAAGAAAAATTATCTTGTCAGACTCCCAAGAAAAATTGAGAAAAAGCAAGAAATATTAAGTTTTCTTTTCTCATTCTAGAAAATAATTCTTAAAAGTAAATCTTAAATAAGAAATAATTTCTTCCCAGACTCCCAAGAAAAAGTAAGAAAAATTGAGAAATAATTCTTGCTTGAGAAATAATTTCTTATGGCATTAATCTTAGATAAGAAAAATTATCTTGTCAGACACCCAAGAAAAATTGAGAAAAATTAAGAAATATTAAGGTTTTTTTTCTTGTCCAAGTCCATATTTTTTAACAGTGTAAGCATCAGATCCAGCACTCAGTAGCAAGCCATTGTCCATGAATATTTCCTGTAATTCATGTGTCTGCGGTACAGTGCTCAATATAAGATATGTAAGATATAACCTACATGTATAGAAAAGCTCCTGGTGAATATTTGGGCTATGTTACCAACTGCTGGCTAAACCCTTTCGGGTGCCAATTCTCCTAATTTTTTGAAGGATTATAACCAGGGTCTTCAAATTCATACAACATATACAATTGGCGATTGACTAGAAGCCTATCCTAGTTGACTGACCTCTACCTATGTTTTTCAAGGTCATATACTCTTTATTATGATATAACATGAAGAAATAGAGCTATAGGCTTCCAAATTAATACTATGTACTGGGATTATGAACTACCTTATATGTTGACTTCATTTCTCTCTGTGCTGTTTGTTTGTCAGTTTATCCTCACAATCTTATGTGCCAGACTGGCCTGAAGCTTTTGGAATAAACCACCACCAACCTGAAGCTAACAAATCAAGCTGTGATTCAAAATCTATTCTGTAGGACAATCATTCGACGGGTGATGTGCTAGTCCACTCAATATGAAGACAGCCCAGTTTGTGGAAGTGGCGTGAATTGGAATGTTCCGCAGTAATAATTCAACGAATATTATGGCTTTTTGGGTTTGTTCCGTTAAGGGAATGATGCAGTCGCATTTTTTTTAAAGTCATGTAATTATGAAAGTGTCCCTTTGGTGTATTGTGTTTTAATATAGTTAAGGCATACATCAAAATATTCCTGGTCCGATGGAGGATCCCACCAAAGAAGATATATAAATAAAAATCCGCTAAAAAATGTCCTTGGGACTGTTAGCATAAGTCCACAAATAATAAACATACAATATAGTCAAGCAGCTAAGGAAATTATATATTGTGTCTGACACAGCAAAGACTATTTTAGATATGAAAATTATTTTTGGAAGTATTTTTAAACAATTATTTTCTCTATCAGTAATTGTTTGTCTAGAAATGTTGTGGGAATTGAACCTACCTGACAAGTGGATGAAACCACAGATGTGTGTAAATTGGCAATTGAGTATGCAGTTTCAATACAACCAGGCGAAATCCTAACAGTATGTGAATAAATGAACCACAATAGGCAGTCGGGATTGAATAGAAAGAATCCAGGGTATTTTCCCCATTGCTGTTCATATTCGCTGTCACGAACTATCATTGCCTTTGACAGTTATGTTGACATAGTGAATGATGAACAAATGAGCCACAATAGGCAGTTGGGATTGAATAAAAAGAATCCAGGGTATTTTCCCCATTGATATCAATATTGGCTGTCGCGAACTACCACTGCCTTTGACAGTTTTGTTGACATTGTTATTGATGACTTAATGAGCCACAATAGGCAGTTGGGGATTGAATAGAAAGAATCCAGGGTATTGCCCCTATTGATATTCATATTGGAGAGAAAATAAAATTCTAAGTATTCAGGCTAATAAATCAACAAACTAAAGCATTAAAAACATGTCAATACATTAAAGATGTAATCAGCCTCAAATCTAGGCTGAAATCGATGTCCCTCAAACTCAGCGAAAGTGACATATGTTACAACAGGTACAAAGTGAAACACATTTGGCCACAACAAAAACTAAACTTGTTTCTACCATTCCCGAGAAAATAGAAGGAATTCATCTTTTAAAATAAACGGCATGACATGCCGTTTATTTTTCCACGACCGTGTCAACAAGCGTATACAACGTATGCTATGCGACATTACCGAATCTTAGGCACGAGCCATGACGTTATCCCATGGCTGCAGCTGTCCAGCATTCAGATTCGTGAGCGTCGCTACGCCACTCATACGTCACGCAGTGACGTCATTTTCATTCCCTCGTACAACACGCACTCAATTGCGAAACAGAAATCCGTCGAAGCAAGCAGAGTTACAAATTTATCTGACAAGATATTCTTGCATCCGTTGTATTTGGCGATCCCACTGTCATCAAATATAATACATATGATGCTTTAGTAATCTTTCCTGCTAAATAACGCACAGGGAAGAGATTACAAAATCCATCGATTTTGAGGCTGATTACATCTTTAAAATTTATGCAGCAAACCGATCTCTCTCAAATAATCTAAAATACAATCTTCTTTTACTCGACTGAAAAGATCTTCCAGGGTAGCTGCTCGATAAAACTTATCTCTTACAATCTTAAAATCTATACAGTCGATAAGAATATGTTTCACCGAGAGATCTTCGTGGCATGGAATACACCTTGGGACTGACTCTTTTTTCGACGGGTGATGTGCTAGTCCACTCAATATGAAGACAGTCCAGTTTGTGAAAGTATCGTGTATTGGAGTGTGGCGCAGTAATAATTCAACGAATATTATGGCTTTTGGGGTTTGTTCCGTTAAGGGGATGATGCAGTCGCATTTGTTTTAAGTCATGTAATTATGAAAGTGTCCCTTTGGTGTATTGTGTTTTAATATAGTTAAGGCATACATCAAAATATTCCTGGTCCGATGGAGAATCCCACCAAAGAAGATATATAAATAAAAATCCGCTAAAAAATGTCCTTGGGACTGTTAGCATAAGTCCACAAATAATAAACATACAATTAGTCAAGCAGCTAAGGAAATTATATATTGTGTCTGACACAACAAAGACTATTTTAGATATGAAAATTACTTTTGGAAGTATTTTTAAACAATTATTTTCTCTATCAGTAATTGTTTGTCTAGAAATGTTGTGGGAATTGAACCTATACCTGACATGGATGAAACCACAGATGTGTGTAAATTGGCAATTGAGTATGCAGTTTCAATACAACCAGGCAAAATCCTAACAGTATGTGAATAAATGAACCACAATAGGCAGTTGGGATTGAATAGAAAGAATCCAGGGTATTTTCCCCATTGCTGTTCATATTCGCTGTCACGAACTATCATTGCCTTTGACAGTTATGTTGATATAGTGAATGATGAATAAAAGAGCCACAATAGGCAGTTGGGATTGAATAAAAAGAATCCATGGTATTTCCCCCATTGATATCAATATTGCCTGTCACAAACTACCACTGCCTTTGACAGTTTTGTTGACATTGTTATTGATGACTTAATGAGCCACAATAGGCAGTTGGGGATTGAATAGAAATAATCCAGGGTATTGCCTCCCCCCCCCCATTGATATTCATATTGGAGAGAAAACAAAATTCTAAGTATTCAAGTTAATAAATCAGCAAACTAAGGCATTAAAAACATGCCAATACATTAAAGATGTACTCAGCCTCAAATCTAGGCTGATATCGATGTCTCTCAAACTCAGCGAAAGTGACATATGTTACAACAGGTACAAAGTGAAACACATTTGACCACAACAAAAACTAAACTTGTTTCTACCATTCCCGAGAAAATAGAAGGAATTCATCTTTAAAAATAAACGGCATGACATGCCGTTTATTTTTCCACGACCGTGTCAACAAGCGTATACAACGTATGCTATGCGACATTACCGAACCTTAGGCACGAGCCATGACGTTATCCCACGGCTGCAATCTCGAAACCAGAGCTATCCGGTCCTGTCCTCCCTACTATGCTCTGGGAGGGCGCTCGGCAGTACGATCGGTCATTGGATAGAAAACAAAACCCTAGAATTTAGAACATAACGAGAGCGTATCTGTGGGGATCAAGCCGACGTCCCAACGTCATGAATGTTACGAGCGCGTCTGAAAGATGACGTAGCCTACTAGAATTATTTATGCATTCTTGCGAAACATTTTTTTATTCTGACGTCATGACGTTATGACACTGGCCATGAAAATGACTCATGACTGACGTTCTATAAAGAATAGGATATGTTCCAATGGAACCGGAAGGGGCCACGTGAAAGAATTTTTCAATGTATTATGGGACCAATTTTCAGCGACCGTCGTCCCAGGGGTTCGTCGGAGCGGCCAATTTTCCAGCGGAGAGCGACCCCTGGTGGCGAGGTTGCCCACGGCTGCAGCTGTCCAGCATTCAGATTCGTGAGCGTCGCTACGTTACTCATACGTGACGCAGTGACGTCATTTTCATCCCCTCGTACAACACGCACTTAATTGCGAAACAGAAAACCGTCGAAGCAAGCAGAGTTACAAATTTATCTGACAAGATATTCTTGCATCCGTTGTATATGGCGATCCCACTGTCATCAAATATAATACATATGATGCTTTAGTAATCTTTCCTGCTAAATAACGCACAGGGAAGAGATTACAAAATCCATCGATTTTGAGGCTGATTACATCTTTAAAATTTATGCAACAAACCGATCTCTCTCAAATAATCTAAAATACAATCTTCTTTTACTCGACTGAAAAGATCTTCCAGGGTAGCTGCTCGATAAAACTTATCTCTTACAATCTTAAAATCTATACAGTCGATAAGAATATGTTTCACCGAGAGATCTTCGTGGCATGGAATACACCTTGGGACTGGCTCTTTTTCAGCAAATGCTCGTGAGTTAATCGTGTATGGCCGATTCTACATCGTTTAATCATGGCTTGATCGAAACGTTTCTGACTGTTCGGATGAGTATAGCCAACAGGTTTTTTTTTAACTCGTGAAGTTTGTTATTGTCCATAACATCCCACAAAGATTGAAACAACTTTCTCACATAAGCACAGATAGATGATGTGAAATCATTGTATGGGATTCCAATAGGATTAAACAAGTGTTGTTTAGGTTTGAAGTGTCAAGTTTTTGTTACAAGCGAAAATCCTCATCAGAAATGCTTAGAAAATACCAAAAGGCCAGGGAGCACATTTTGATCCAATCTAGGTAAACCGATTATTATTATTTGCGGATTTCTGCTGGCATTCATAAAAACAATTATTTTGTAGAGTTTTATTCATCTAGATAAACTTGCATATCAAACATGTTACGGTATAATTCTCCACGGGGCAAGGAAAATTTTGATGCAGGACTTTACTATATTCATAAAAAAAACACACACACAAGTAAGAGACTATTTCCTATTACATGGCTTTCAAATAATAATTGTATCTCCTTGATAAACGTGGACCGCGATCTGTTCTGTGTAGAGGATTAAAATATTGACCAGTCTTTTGTCCAGGATATCACGGTTTCAATAGGAGGTTACACAAAAGCCTTTCCAACATGAGTTTTAATCGGCAGTCTTTCTGCATCACTTGTTGCAATATTATATTTCTCGTCCCAGTGTTCTTGAAGAGTAACATTTTGAGACATAGAAGCCTGACTGGTTAGACAAGTTAATATTAATATGTTATATTGATAAATTTGATAAGTATACATTACATAATTTCCGGACTATCACTAAAATTGAAGGTAATCATTTGATAATATATCTGCCATGATAGCAGCGGCAGGAGCATAGATGCTAGGCTCTCAGCGGCTCAGCGGAAATATTCTTAATCACTGATAAAAGGCCTATTTTAGCATATAGTTAAGCAGGGTCATTTCTTGGAATAGTAGGATAAATTGATCGACACGTAACAAATATGAACCAGTTATAAATACTAAAATTCCCATACTGAATAGATCTGACGTCTGAATACAGATGTTTGAAGTTTCAGAGTGCTATATAATTTTTTTTATTTCAATATATTCAAACAGTTGCATGACCCTTTAAAATTCTGAACTGGATAGAGGGACACGGGTCTCACAGAGAACAAAAAAATGTGGGTGATCTGTTCGCCTCCAGCGGAAATTCATCAGATAACATGGAGGCGGATAGGACGGGGAACAATTTTTGCTTTGAAATATAGAACTAAGTATGAGAAAATTACCAAACTTTCAGACGCAGAAGATATCGCCCTCCAACATATATGTTAGAATGGTAATTGAGTTGTATTTTTAATGATAAATCTCATTAACTTCAATGTTAATTGTAGACTTTCAGAGGGGGAACGGGGGACTGACGTCATCCTGAGTCGCAGAATGAATATCTCCCAAGACCATTCAGTTAACGTACCAGACCGCTTCAGTTACAGGGGTTCCCGGGTATGGAAAGGAATAGGGCTCAAATACTAAAATATAGTTGAAAGCGACATTAAAAGGGTATTCACTCACTCAATCACTCATTTGCGTGCATTTAACGGGTACTCTCTTAAATAGTTATATTGAAATTAGCGACCAATTCGTTCGATAGAAAATCAATCTATTAGAGTTTATCAGGACCTATTCGATTGATTTTTCAGTTCACCTCATAGATTCATTCTGTTCCTTTGCAATCTAATCTAACAAATTAAAAATAATTCCATTCGGACCGAAAGACTGACACGGACACGGTAATCTGTGAAGATTATATTTTGTCTATAATTCCAATCTTCTAAGGTTAAAATGTCAGTATTTCGGTGCGATTGAAATTATTTTCAATCTGTTATATTGCAAAGAGAAACAAAATTGATCTAATGTATCCTGAAAATTCAATCTAACAAGTCCTGGAATTTTAAATTTAATAGATTGATTTCCAGTCGAAACAGATTCTTGAATTATTTCGATATAATTATTTAAGAGAGCGGAAAGGAATGAATCAATTATGAGTTATAGAGGAACACGGGTCTCACAGAGAACAAAAGATTTGGCTGATCTGTTAGCCTCCAGCGGAAATTCAACAGGGGGGTCCGATACCATGGAGGCAGATAGGACGGGACACAATTTTTGCTTTGAAATATAGAACTAAGTATGAGAAAATTACCAAACTTTCAGACGCAAAAGATATCTTAGCTCTCCAACATATATGTTAGAATGGTAATTGAGTAGTACTTTTTTATGATAAATCTCATTAACTTCAATGTTAATTGTAGACTTTTCAGAGGGGGGACTGACGTCATCACGAGTTCCAGAATATTTTCAAGGCAGGCATTTCGGAAATGGCATGCACGCTCTCTCTATGCCATAGCCTAAATCCTGATAGGTTTGTTATGAGAAGAGAAATCGTGCAAATATATTTTCAAATATTCGCATATAGTTTTGCCTCATTTGCTACTCAGCATCTTTAAATATTATTTCGTAATCGAATAAGTATTGCTATTGAAAAGTAAAATTGGAGTATTTACAACAATTTTGTTTTCAGACATTAAATTTGAACGCAGTTGGGTTGCTTAACAAAAAATGTTCATTACACAGCCAAAAAAGGGTGATGCCCATCACCATTTTATGGTGATGATGCCTGGTCATCACCCTTAAAAGGCGATGAGAAAGGGTGATGCCCAATGTCGTCACCCTTTTACGGTGATGGCCCGGATCGTCACTTTTTTAGGGTGATGATCGTCACCCTTTTAAAGTGATGACCTGAAATTTGCACTCATTGCTGATCACCCTTTTAAGATGATAGCGATCACCCTTTTATGGTGATGGTGGAAAGTGGTAATGGCTCTAACTGATCACCTTTTGTGGGTGATAAGTATCACCTTATCTTCTGGCTGTGTATACTCATATATTATACTCTGAAGTTTGTAGGTTTGGCAGTTTGTAAGTTTGACATCCCTTGCATTTTCATTTTGGCAGCGTGTAAAACAAAAAGAATTCCTCTAATTGGATGTTTATCATCACCCGCCTGTCTGATATTATTCTTTCTCTCGATGTTTAAAACCAAAATGTTTAAAATGTTCTATTTAAGCAAAGTCCAATACCAGCAAGAAAATGGTATCTAAATCATGGGGAAAAAATCGGATGTTGTGTATTCTGTATCCTTACAAGTATGGACTTACCTAATGTCGATGCGTAGAATCGCGGCAATAATTCGTATCGTGCGATGAGCGCTATGTGCCCTGGCCATCAATAATTTCCGACGCACAATGACCCTGAGAATATACATTGCAATATATACATTTTTGCAGCACGTTGCATTTCATTTCAATCAATTATTTCTCCTTGCACATCTGCTGTCTATTGTCACCGTGCCTAGCGCCCGTGCACAGCTGCACCCGTCCGAAAAAAAAACTTAGTCGTTCAGTTTGGAACAGCTGTGTTTAACCAGATGACACTTTGAGTTCATTGTATTTACCGGTAATTTTATCTTTTGAAGACTACTGAAGATCATATACAATCTTGATTACTTATCGCGGAGGAAGGGATTACTGACAATTACATGTGGAAACTCATTCGTATGTTACGGTAATAATGCCAGTTTCTTTTCCACTCCAATATCTGCATTCTTATATTTTTCTTGAAGTTTCCATAAACTAAAATATCAGCCTCCAAAAGAATTGCGATGGCCAATTGTATAAAAATAGAGATATGATTTGTCAAAATCAATCTCAGTACACTCATAATATCACGGAATATTCCCTTGATTTACCATCTCGGTTTACCTAGATTGGATCAAAATGTGCTCCCTGATTTTCGCTTGTAACAAAAACTTGACACTTCAAACCTAAACAATACTGGTTGTTTCAATTCCTAATATAGTGTGTGGCAATATAATTTTGGTTCTGTGTCATGTTTTTATACGAATGAAAATTCTCCCTATAAATGCCCAAAACATACCAAAATAGGCCAGTGACCACATTTTCATCAATCGTATCTCCATGTTTATAATAGGCCATCGCAGTTTTATCGAGTCTGATATTTCAGTATGTGAACTTGGGGGGAAAATATGATTTGACAGGTTTTCAATTATATATAAAAAAAATGATAAACGGCTTTACCATCACACACGAAAGTGTTTCCCCCATATTAATGTCACATATACATTAAAAGCACAATGTGGTAGATTTTTATGGATATTTCGAACTAAACTGAATACGCCAACAATTTGATATTTTCCTTCATTAAAACAAAATCACAAACACACAAAAAACAAAATAATCGAATATTAATACGTAATGTTGCGCCTTGATTTAATAGAAATAAGTAAATATACTCTTAAATCATTAGATTGGAATAATTAGTGACAAATCTACTCTGATTAAAAAGCAATCTATTAGATTGAAAATTCCAGTTTAATAGGATCTTTTAGATTAAATTTTCAGTCTACGTTAGATCTATTCAATAGATAGAAAATAATTTCAATCGAACCGAGAGATTGGCATTTCATTCTGATAATATTGGAATCAGGAACAAGATGCAATATTCATAGATTAAAATGTTAATATTTTTGTTCGATTGAACTTATTTTCAATTAGATTGAAAAAGAACAGATTGAATCTAATGTAGACTGACAAATCCATCTAATATATCGTAATAAACTTAACAGAGTGATTTTCAATTGGAATAGATTGGTCACTAGTTTCAATCTAATTATTCAAGATATATTTCTCATGAATTTCCCCACGCCGTTTTTTATGATTGAAATTGTAGCTTAAGTGCCGCTTCCCATACTGATTTCGCGGTCCATCAACTCGTTTTATTCAAATTCCACGGTACATTACACAATGAATGAATAAAAGAGAGAGTGAAAAGTGAGATATAAAAAAAAAATCGACGATAGAGGTTCAGGTCCCCCGCCATTCTCCCAACGTCAGAGTTTGCAACCTCCAAACCGTCGGTAAATAAGTATATATGACAATAGGGGATATACAATCTGATGCCATGAGAATGGTCCCCCGCCAGCAGCACCGGTTATGATCCACATAACTAGCAGGTTAGGCTCAACCCATACATTCCCATACAATGTTTTTTAACGAATATTTCGTAATTCCGCTAGTGAAATGAACCTTTTTGACGAAAAAATGTCCGTATAATGCCTCTTCAAATCCTGAGATAGTTAGAATTATATAATATGCAAAACATTTCCTGAAAATTCACTTTTAGCTGTAAAGTGACTCTGTGTGGATTCTGGTAAAAGTTACATTTTATTTCCATTTTCTCACACGGAATGCTTGCAACTACTGACTAAACTATGCGTTTAAGAATTTCATCATCGGCAAAATTGATTTGTAGAAGCTATTCACAAAATCATTTTTTCTGCCGAATTAATTATTAGCAGCTTGTTTTCAAAGAAAATACACCGGGAAAGTAGTCAAACTTGCGCGTTTGAGGTTTTTTCGAAATAAATGAATGTAAATTGAATGTAAACTCGTCAATGTTTTTTAAGAGAGGCGAATAGATATTGGTGTCATATTACAACTATCTTTTTATCATTAAAAGAATAACCGATCGTGGTAATATCAGATATTGATATACCGAACTGTGACGGTTGGTCCTAACCTGACTAGTGCTTGCTGCTGCGGGGGCCGTGGACCTTTATGGTCGATTTTGTTCGGTCGATGATATCCCAATTCATTGATTGAGAGTATGATTTTAAAAGGTCTGCCTGATGAGCCATACATCCCACAAGTCGGTTCAATGGTTCTCGGGTTATTGTCCGGAAAAGATCCAACTACCGAAAATTCAAGATGGCTGGCAGTTATCTTGGGTAACACAGAAAACTGAAAAGCATTCCTAACCGTCCTCTCACCGATGTCAAACCACTCTCCTAGTTTGAAGTCGATCAGTTCAGTCATTCCCGAGCTATTGCCCGGACAAGATTCAACCGTTAAATTTCAAGATGGCTGACCGTGGCCATGTTAGATTACGCAGGTAACTGAAAAGCAATCCCAGCCATCCTATTACCGATGTCAAGTTACTCTCATAGTTTGAAGTCGATCGGTTCAAGCGTTCTCGAGTTATTGTCCAGACGAGATCTAACTTCTGAAAATCCATGATGACTGTCACTCCCCAAGTTTAAGTCGATCAGTCCAATCATTATCGGATTATTGCCCGATCCAAGCGTTCAAAATTCAAGATGGCTGACAGTGGCCATCTTGCATTACGCATGTGACTGAAAACCAATCCCAACCTCTCACAGATGTCAAGGCGTACTTCACATTTCAAGTCGATCGGTTCAACAGTTCTCGAGTTATTTGTCGTACAAGAAATGTGTAAGGTCCAACTGCTGACAATGCAAGGTGGCTTATAGCGGCCATCTTGAATAACACAGGTTCATGAAAACCAATCCCAAACGTCCTCTCACAAATGTCAAGTTTGTAGTCGATCGGTTCAATAGTTCCCAAGTTATTGGTCGGACAAGAAATGTATACAGATACAACTGTCGGCGACGCAAGATGGCTTGTACAGGTCATTTTGGATTACACAGGTAATTGAAAAGCAATCGCAACCGTCCTCTCACCGATGTCAAGATACAGTCCAAGTTTGAAGTCGATCGGTTTAATAGTTCTTGAGTTATTGGTTGGACAAGAAATGTGTAACAGAATGACATACAAAAGTACAAAACCCTCCGAATATTGCAGATATTTCGTTATATAATCCTCGAAAATGTCCTTGGCGGAATCACAGTGAAAGTCCTTAGTGTTGCTTGCCCATGCATATGGTATACCCATATGTATATAAACCGAGTCGCAATCGAATCGATTTCAATAAAATAATGTTTTGAAAAACTGCTGAAAGCACTGAAACTAGTTAACAGCAAAATCAATCAGTCGGAGTTTGTCGAGATTATTTTCTGGTACTATATACCATACACAAATGCAGTTTTACTGTATATATATATACATAGATTATACATTGCTGCTCTGTTTCGATCTGATTCTTCTAATAGGCCATCTTACCAACATACAGTACCCAAGGATGATGACTCTTTCCATCGCTAGAGTGATTGGGCCACAACACGAGTTAAATCTAGTCTGGCGGAATCACGAGAGTAGTATATAAAGCTGAAATTCATTATCATTTTTGAGGGTGAGGGCGAGGATCACGTGGTGTCACGTGGTGCTGACGTCACATCCGGTCAAAGGTCTCATCCGGGTCAAAGGCCACAGCCGGGTCATGTGAAGGTCACTTTCGGTGAAATCCGGTCACGTGAACAAGAGTGATCTCCCCCTACATACAAGACCCTAGTGACTTCCAATGTTAATCTATACGAGTATAGAAAGCAGGCATTTTGGTTCGAATGCGTCGTGTGGGGTGTCATCTGGTGGCCCTCGGGATGTAGACTACGACTTTTGGAACATCATGATGGCTTGCCGGCATCATTGAAAACTGTTGACCGCTTCTCTTTTGCAGGAAACAAGCCTATGTTTATGTATACTATGATTGTCTTTTTGAATTTGGTGCTAATACTGTTATATGGAATATGGAATTGGTCTTTGGATTATGGACGCGGATATTCTCTAATGGACGACGGATGAATTATGAATGACGGACCAAACGCTTGTAATTGAGGGATGAGCACGTCATCTATGACGTCATCGATAGGAGTAGTAGCGAAAGCGGGCATTTTGGGGGTCTAGAGGAAGGTGTTTGGGGTAGAGATGGACCATCCGTGGTTCGAATGCGTCGTGTGAGGTGTCATATTGTAGCCCTCGTGGTGTAGACCACGACTTGTCCATGTTATTGGTGACGTCATCAGTAGGAGTACTAGCCAAGGTGAACAGTTTGGGGGTGTGGGGGAAGGTGTTTGGGGTAGAGATGGACCATTCGCGGTCTAAATGCGTCTCGTGAGGTGTCATCTTGTAGCAACGCCTACCAACACCAAGCTTAATGCTTCAACGTCCTGGTGAATTAGCCCTGAAGCTCTGATTTTCGATATATTCTATGGAATTGACACTAATTCATAGAAATGCGGTGACGCCCGTAAACGCCTGTCGTCACGTTTTAACGCCCTAGCATAACGCCTTGAGGCGATGATATAGACCGGTGAGAGAACAACAACAAGGATGATAGATCAATCATTATCCCCCCAGTAGAAATACGCATCCTGTTAATTTGAAAAAAAAGTGGGAGGAGGGGGGGGGGGAGAATAAAGCTAGGACAACGAGTGATGTTTGAATTTAAAGGCTGAGTGAACAAAGGGAAAGTTTGTTGATTTTTAATGAAAACATGAAAGACAATTAAGCTCAATGATTGAATAAATAAACAAATTGCTTATGGATAACAACTTCTAGTTTATTCAGGACGACGTTTCGATACAGGTACTAGTATCGTTCTCAAGTCAACTTGACTTTGAGAACGATACTAGTACCTGTATCGAAACGTCGTCCTGAATAAACTAGAAGTTGTTATCCATAAGCAATTTGTTTATTTATCTACTTCCCAACTTCTAAATGCCACTTAAAGAAATCAATGATTGAAGTTTTATTGAGTAAGTATATAAACGACATTTGTTTAGAATATGTCTAGTATATTTATAAAAAGAGCAGTTTTTTCCCACAACCTGAAATGCGAAAATACGACAATTTGCTCTCTTAGCAAAATCAACTACACCACTTGAAATATATCGTAAAAGAACAGAAATATTATGTATGAATGCATAAATGGTTATAATTCCGAATATTAAACATTTATTGAAAATGAGTCGACTGGACATGGCCAGTTATTATACAGCGCACGATGATCCGTTCCGAACATACATGCAGTCATATATTGCCCTCAACTAGAACATGCGTTCTTGTGCGTAGACGGAGAAATATTCGCTTACGATTTTTCTCGTCAATTTTATTTCATTTCATAACATTAGGGTGGGGAAAATGTCGGGTGGGGATAATGTCAAGGATTCGTTCAAATCAATCTCAGTGAACTCAGATATAATATCACGGAATATTGGTATTCTCCTGATTTACCATCTTGGTTCACCTAGATTGCCTTCAAATGGCCTGATTTTGGGTCTAAGTGGCGGTTTTCCGAGGCATATTTGTTCACATCCCAGACATATGGCAGGTCTTTATTTGTGCAATAGTTTCATCGGCATACCGATGATTGTGTCATTGATCATGCTATCGGGTCGTTGTGCCATGAACAAAATCAGTAACTTACTGCCACAGAAATTGCTTTAACATTTAGGTCCAACCCTCACAATTGAAAACAAGCAGCCAGAGGATGCTAGGTCCCCCGCCAAAATGGCAGCAATATTTGTAAGCGCTGTCGGTTTCAGAAGATATTCATGAGGATGGCAACAGCTACTTCACAGGCGTAAGAAGCAGAGGGGCTTTCCACCTTCCCAGGTTTTGAGATCAACTCCGAATGGCTGACTGAATGTTGATTGCTACTGTAATATATTTTCTTTACCATGTAGCATGAAAACTATGTAACCGAAATGCAACTCCAAGAGACAACTCATGGCATATTATCTGCAAACTAAATTTGACAAGAATATGAAGGCATCCTCAACCTTTTGCCCAGAAACCAAATTTAGACTTTGGCACAAGGAGTCACCACCTGTAGGTGCAAGCAGGCAAAACACAATCCCAAATGACATCTCATGTCATGGTATCGGCATATGAACTTTGAGACTCTGAAGAGGGGTCCTCAAGTTATTGCCGGTACTAGATGCCCACCGGTGTTCATGTTATTTGGGGCGGGTCACATATGAATACAAAATTTGAGAATAATCTGATGAGCAGTTGCCAAATTATTGCCCGGAAACCAATTTTTCTACCAGGAGACGCCACCTGTAGGCAGAAGCGGGAAAAATACAATCCCAAGGAACATGGTATCGTGGGAACATCTGCATACCAAATTTGAGAAGAATCCGATGAGGGTCCTCAAGTTATTGCCCAGAAACCAAATTTAAATTTTGACACCAGGTGACGCCACCTCTAGGCGCAAGTCAGTGAAATGCATTATCAAGCGACATCTTATGTCACGGTACATTCATGCAAAATTTGAGAAGAATCCGATGGTCAGTTCTTAAGTTATTACCCGGAAACGAATTTGTGATGTTGCCACCAGGTGGCGCCACCTGTGAGTGCAAGTGAGCGAAAGGCAATCCCAAGCAACAGCTCCTGGCATGGTAAATGCATGCCAAATTTGAGAAGAATCCGATGAGCCGCAACGTTTCTCATGTTGCCCAGAAAGGTACATGTATGTAGGATATTTCAAAGAAATTCGACCAAGTGTTTCTAAGTTATCACTTGCAGCATGGAATAATGGAATGAACTCTAGTGGCACCACCTCCGGGTGGATTTTGCTGAAACGCACCACCAACGGTGTTTTGTCGCAGGGAATGCATTTTCCAAATTTCAAAGAAATCCGACAAATTGTTCGAAAGTTATCGCTCGCGAAGGATTTGAACAAACATGAACGGACATGCATTAAAGATTGGAACAAGACCCAGTGGCGCCAACTACAGGCGGATCTTGCTGAAACGTAATACCAGCGACGTCTTGTCGCAAAGAATGCAGATGCCAAATTTCGGAGGAATCCGACAAAGCATTTAGGAGTTATCGCTTACGAAGTATTTGCACGGACATGCACTAAATATTGGAACAAGACTCAGTGGCGCCACCTACAGGCGGATCTTGCTGAAACGTAATACCAACAGACGTCTTGTCGCAGAGAATGCAGATGCCAAATTTCGGAGGAATCCGACAAAGCATTTAGGAGTTATCGCTTACGAAGTATTTGCACGGACACGCACTAAAGATTGGAACAAGACCCAGTGGCGCCACCTACAGGCGGATCTTGCTGAAACGTAATACCAAGAGACGTCTTGTCGCAAAGAATGCAGATGCCAAATTTCGGAGGAATCCGACAAAGCATTTAGAAGTTAATGCTTACGAAGTATTTGCACGGACAACATAGAAGCAAGAACCATTTTAAAGTCCCCGGCCGCGTTGCGGCGGGGGACAAACAATCCAACGTTAGAGACGCTGGTCGACGTTGGTGAATTTTACCATATAGTGCAAATATTACACATTTTGAAGTGGGAAGAAGATTGCATCCATAACTAGAGGTTCCGCTTTGACCCTTGAGTTGCCGCTCCGGCATGAAACCTTTTTTTGAGAAAAAACATACGTCTCCCCCAACCTCCCACCTTGCCTTGAATGGGCACATAATTTAAGGGAAAGTGCTATAAAATGAATGTAGCAATAAGTATCTTAAACAAAGTTGCGTATCTAAAAATATTAATTACAAAGAAACGATTTTCATTGTACATACATGTACAAGTAGATGAACGGAGGGATGGACACCGGACACGGATGGATGCATGCACACATACACTAAAACCTGATCAAATGCCGGGGCTATCCCAATGAAGCTTCCATCCAAGTTTGGTGAAATTTCATCCAATAGTTCTCAAGATATCTTGCAGACAAAGCCTGTATATACATGTACAAGCAGATGGACGGACGGACGGACACCGGACAAACGCATGCACGCACACCAAAACCTAATCAAATGAGGGGGCTATCCCAATGAAGCTTCCATCCAAGTTTGGTGAAATTCTGTCCAGTAGTTCTCGAGATATCTTGCAGACAAGCTCTATATATATATGTACAAGTAGATGGACGGACGGACGGACACCGGACATGGATGAACGCACGCACACACACCAAAACCTAATCAAATGAGGGGGCTATCCCACTGAAGCTCCCATCGAAGTGCGGTGAAATTCCATCCAGTAGTTCTCAAGATATCTTGCAGACAAGGCCTGTATATACATGTACAAGTAGATGGGCGGACGGACGGACACCGGACACGGATGAATGCACGCTCATACACCAAAACCTACTCAATTGAGGGGGCTATCCCAATGAAGCTCCCATCCAAGTTTGGTGAAATTCTGTCCAGTAGTTCTCCAGATATCTTGCAGACAAGCCCTGTATATACATGTACAAGTAGATGGATGGACGGACGGACACCGGACATGGTCGAATGCACGCACACACACCAAAACATAATCAAATGAGGGGGCTATCCCACTGAAGCTTCCATCCAAGTGTGGTGAAATTCCGTCCAGTAGTTCTCAAGATATCTTGCAGACAAGGCCTGTATATACATGTACAAGTAGATGGATTGACGGACGGACACCGGACATGGATGAAAGCATGCACACACACCAAAACCTAGTCAAATGAGGGGGCTATCCCAATGAAGCTTCCATCCAAGTTTGGTGAAATTCCGTCCAGTAGTTCTCCAGATATCTTGCAGACAAGCCCTCTATATACATTGAATTGAATTGAATTTTATTCACCAACTAATATAAATAATCATTTTATGCATACAGATATATATTAGTAATAATATAACAGATAATACACAGCTGATGTATTGTTGGCGGGAATAAAGCCCCAGGGGGCTTGTTCTATCCCAAAGAAAATTAAGAATAAAGTTTGAACGTACGAGACAATATAGCTGGTGAAATCAACATATTAGCAGACATATATTGGGCGTATGCTATATTAAAGATACAGTATTGTGAAGCCAGTTAATTTTCAAGAAGGTATGATTTTAACTTTGATTTGAATAAGGATAAGGATTTGATGGGTTTAAGGGTGGAGGATAATTTGTTCCATTCCCGAGGTCCTGTTATTTTGATAGTATGGTATTAAGAAAGGTTGGTCTTGTAGAAAGGTCTATACAAGTTTACCTGCTGGTTTCTTGTCGGGTAGCAGTGAACATCAGATAATTTTGTAAAATAATCCCGGAAGCGTATTGGAATAAGTTCAGGATGATATAAACATTTTTGGATCATAATTGAACATGCGTATACATTCAACTTGATAAGCGGTAGTATTTTCAGTGCCATAAATAAGGGTTGTGTGTGATCAAGCTTTTTGGATAAAGTGATGACGCGCAATACACGTTTCTGGAGTAAGATTAAAGGATTCAGGTGAGTGATGTAGGTGTTACCCCATAGAATGTTGCAGTAGGATAAATAGGGGAATATCATGGAGTAATACAAAATGTAAAGTGTTTTCTTATTCACGGACCCTTTTATGTAATTTATTATTCCTGTGTTTCTGGCAACTTTTTTGCAGATGTAATCAATATGGGTTGTCCAGTTTAGTCTGTTATTGAAAAATATTCCAAGAAATTTAAAATGGTTGACGATTTCAATCTCTTCTCCAGATATTAATAAGCGTGGTATACGACTGGATCGTTCTTTTTTGTTGGGTTTGATTATCATATATTTGGTTTTCTTGATATTTAGTGATAGTCGATTACAACAGAACCAAGTGTTAAGTTTGTCTAGTTCCTGTGACATAATGTTGATAGATTCGTCTACGTGTTCTGATGAATAAACAACGCTTGTGTCATCGGCAAAAAGGATAATTTGAAGCAGGTCAGTGGCGTTATTGATGTCGTTTATATATAATAAAAAGAGAAGAGGACCAAGAATTGATCCCTGAGGAACGCCACAGGTGATATTCTTAGGAGAGGACAGCATACTATTATATGAAACACATTGTAATCTATTTGTGAGATAACTCTTCAGCCAGTTGTTTGATGAGTGTCGGAAGCCATAATGATACAGTTTGGACAGTAATATGTCATGATTGACAGTGTCAAATGCTTTGGAAAGGTCTAAAAATGTAACAACACTGTAGTCTTTAGCCTCTTTTGCTGCAACCAGCATATCATATAGGGAAATGGCTGCAAGAGAAGTAGAGTGCTTAGATCTAAATCCATATTGTTTTTCGGATAGTACATTGTTTGATTCTAAAAAGTCGAGATTACCGAGATTTTCTCGAGTACTTTGCTGAAACAAGGTAAAACGGAGATTGGTCTATAGTTGGCAAATATCATAGGGTCTCCAGATTTAAAAATTGGTGTCACCTTAGCGGATTTAAAATCACGTGGTACAATACCAGATCTGAAAGACAAGTTTACAATATGTGCGAGAGGAGCAGAAATAGAGTCCCCTACTACTTTGACCAACGACGTGGAAATGCCGTCAAGCCCAGATGCAGATGATTTAAGAGACATAATTACACTAAGAACATCACTTGGGGATACAGTTGAGAAACTAAAATTTTCTCGATTGGAAGGGCCTAAGTAATCTCTAAAGTTTGGAGTAACAATAGGTATTTTACTGTGTAGGTTGGATGCAACTGTACTGAAGTAATGGTTGAATTTATCTGCAATTTCTTGATTATCAGTGATTTCCTTCCCGTCAATATAAAAGGAGTTTGATGATGCTGAATCTTTCTTGCGATTTAAGAGTTGATTTAAGATTTTCCATGTGCCTTTAATATCCTGGTTAGACTCATTAAATTTGGTTTCAAAATAATTCTTTTTAGATAAGCGAATTGTATGGTTCAATTTATTTCTGTATGTTCTGTAGTTTTTGTGGGTTATTTCATTTTGGTAAGATAGGTATTCACGATATAATCTATTTTTCTCGTGGATGGAGGTTAAAATACCGTGGGTAATCCAGGGTTTAATAATACGCTTAGTAGGTGTTTGAAAAGTACACAGGGGAAAACATTGGTTATATGCAGAATTGAATTTTAAGAGGAATTGGTCCAGGGCCTCATTAACATCGTTGTCTTCATGAATGATATTGTTCCAATCGGTATCCTTCATTAAATGTACATGTACAAGTACATGGACGGACGGACGGACACCGGACATGGATGAATGCACGCACACATACCAAAACCTAATCAAATGAGGGGGTTATCCCACTGTAGCTTCCATCCAAGTGGGGTGAGATTCCGTCCAGTAGTTCTCAAGATATCTTGCAGACAAGGCCTGTATATACATGTACAAGTAGATGGACGGATGGATGGACACCGGACACGGATGAATGCACCCACATACACCAAAACCTAATCAAATGAGGGGGCTATCCCAATGAAGCTTCCATCCAAGTTTGGTGAAATTCCGTCCAGTAGTTCTCTAGATATCTTGCAGACAAGCCCTGTATATACATGTACAAGTAGATGGACGGACGGACGGACACCAGACATGGATGAATGCACGCACACACACCAAATCCTAATCGAATGAGGGGGCTATCCCACTGAAGCTTCCATCCAAGTGGGGTGAAATTCCGTCCAGTAGTTCTCAAGATATCTTGCAGACAAGGCCTGTATACACATGTACATGTACAAGTAGATGGACGGACGGACGGACACCGGACACGGATGAATGCACGCACATACACCAAAACCTAATCAAATGAGGGGGCTATCCCAATAAAGCTTCCATCCAAGTTTGGTGAAATTCCATTCAGTGGTTCTCAAGATATCTTGCAGACAAGGCAAGGGGACGGACAGACATCCAGACAGACAGCACAAACACTAGATGTCTCCCCCCAACATAGTTGGGGGAGACATAATAATGACAAGTTGCAATTTTTAGTTCTATATATTTGGCAATCCATGGAGATATCCAACACTTTGACCATCCTCCATAATGCAGGTCTGTATACTCCGTACCCCATATCAGTCCCTGCAGACAGATTAGGTCTGTAAAGTTATTACTGGAACTGTTCGTTTGAAATATCAGCCAATGAACGGACGGTGTTTTGGGGCAATGCACGACCTTCGCGGGATCTCGGTATATTTAGATGAAGGCCCGGTTTATGTTTAGAGAGGTACGAGAGAAAATATCATGTGTCTCGGAAATAACAAGAGGGCGTCCCTCAGTCAAAACATTCATGAGTAATAATAGTCGGGGTAGTGAGTAGTATATTTGGAGCAGGCGTAAGGAGCAGACGAGCGGAGCACGATCGATCTTTGAGCGGGATTGGTTGGGGGTAAAGAGCACAGTTTGAGTTGCTGTATTTTCCTATTATTTCTGTCTGGTGTTTTTATTTTCCTAAATATCTGTTAGTCATGTGTTTAGAACTATGAAATGGGAGGGTTTGATTTAACTGTTGGGCGATTCTGTGCGTTACACGGTAAACACTTGATACAGATAAGGGCAAGGCTTTGGTGTAATACCTCCCACTGAAAAGGTAATATCCTGGACAAAAGACGGACAATACAACTTGCAGCAAATCCTTTGTCAATTATATTTCGTGAGTCTTACACCAAATCGTTGCCCAGATATGTTTCTATTGTAGCCAGGGTTGTATGTGAGTGTAGTCGCCCTGCCTTAAGGCCATAGTATACTCGGCCATTTAATGTCAGTTTTCTCGGTTCAGAAATGGCAAAGTCCCAGGTAGGTTTCCACATGTAATTAGCAAATACTAGAGCATATCCTATTCTTTGTTTATGCCCATGTCGAAGAATTACAAAAGTTTGAACAAATACTGAACAAGAAAATCTAACATCCTGCCCTGCATTCGAACAGTGATTGAAAACCCTTGAAATGTGGCTTGTAAATCTCCAGAAATTCATAGATGTTCCTCTGGTGAAAGTAGCATGCTATCTGTACAGCTAAAACCAAAGGCCTTTGCAGAGTAAATAGGAATTACCAGTGATTGCTTATCAATAGAAAAGAAATAAAGAATTTGTAGTTAATCAGATATGCATTTATTGCTATTCATTATCATGTATAGAAGTTACCCAGTTTTACTCTTTTAATAAATGAATTACATGTTCTTAATAAATAATCTGCAAGGGCCTTAGATTCAAACATTCATCCACAAAGACCAGTCCCATGTTATACATGTACATGCTATGCCAGGTAGAATCAGGGACCCAAGTCTTGAATTGACTGGAACATGCATGAAGTTATTTCAGCTTCAATGCCCACTAGCATATTCACTGGATGGGCATGCTCCATTTGCAGCTACATGAAACTGGATGACCAGTTACCTTTTTCTCTGCCATAAACTGACCAGTCTCACATTTGCACTACATGTACATGTGTATGCTAGCAGCTGTCTGTCTTGACACACATGCATGTTGTGGTGTACCCTGGGTTTTCAGGGAAGGAAATGCTGCAGGGTTAGTTTACCTGATCAGAAGATACGCATGGAGAGGCATGCAAGTGGGGAACATTTACAAACTACCAGTGAGTTCACACTATACATTTTTGATTTTCAATCACAGTTTGAATGCTGAATGTGATTTCATGGTATTAAGGTAATACATTGCTTGTCATTTATTTCTTTTTTGACATGGGCAAAAAATGTTGTCAAGTTTTGTTGTAGTATTTCATACTCAAATGGGAAACTGATATTCTGACTTTGCCATTTCTCAGACAGCCACTATGGCCGACTGGACTATGGTCTTAAACGGTTCTTTTGGTCGTTGTTTAAAAATGGTGCCATTTCATAGACAATTAATTAGTCTGTTTGCGTACATCAACAGCTGTGATTTTACGCGATCGGTGGTTCGGACGCAGCTGGCGTACCCCGTTGTGCTGAGGCGGGGCAGGTTGTTGATTATACCGTGCCGCATGACAATGGTGTGTATGTCATATGTATGCCGCGTGAAATCATTTACGCTTATTAGGTCTTTCTATGTCGAATGGAAATATCTATTGTTATTCTGCGGATTTTTATTCTTATTCTTTTATTATCATGCTATTTTGTCTCCAACGAAACGTTCTCAAAGCCTGATTATCATTTGGCCAGCTGACGTTGACCTTGACCTAACAAGACATATAGGTGTGTCAAATTACATTCTATTTTGGAGGACTAAGTTGACATTTAGAAAGTGAGTGCTATCCAGCGAAATGAGCCAATAAAATGAGTAGGTCAGACAAGCTGTTTTCGCGTTCTCTCCCCTACTTACTCTTCGAATGTTTCTCGGTAGCTGTCTGAATGACGAAACCGATCTTCAAACAAAGTCACGGTCCGAGGTCAATAAGAACGGACTTTTGACTGTTACATTTTCAAACCGTTACGTAACTATGGAGTTATCTCCTCTTTGATGTTCTTCAAAACCCCTCATTTTATAAGGAAATGATCTACAACATTGATTCTCCTAATAATAAGGAGCACCTTAATGTCCGAAAAAACAGGACCTTAAATTTGACGCGCGTCTCAAAATGACTGCAAAGTTTAGTGGTCAAATCTTGAACGACCAGTCTGAAAATAAGGTCGCGTGACCTACATGACGTCACAAGGTCACCACTTGTGTCAGAAGATCTAAATTTCAACAAACAGAAATGACTTGAACTAATAAATAATCAAGGGAAATTTGTTGGATATTGTCCTTTTCTTACAAAATAATGAAGCTGGGACTTTGTGATTGACTATGCGAGATCAAAATTCCATATTACCCATACTTCGTCTTGGTGTACGGACATTTCCCCCATCAGCGGACATTTCCCCCATGGGCATTTCCTCCTGTGGGCATTTCCCCCAGTGGACATTTCCCCCAGTGGACATTTCCCCCACCTTATATTTTTAGGTTATTTTGAACATATATAGTTTTTAAATAATTTGGCAATAACACAATTGTTTTAAATATTTTTTTAATTTTCTGTAGAAAGGATATAAGGATTTTCACATATGTTTTTTACGATAATTGAGTCAAATAGTGATAAGATATTATACAAATATACACAGTATATAGCAGTATGATACAGTCTTATAGCACATTTTAAAACAATATATAAGATGTGTATTTGGTATATAGCATAAAATTAACTGCTCGTAGGTCGATGTCACGAAGCCATGTTGATGAGAATAAAATTGAAATAGAGTGAAAACTGAGGTTAAATATAGAACAAAATTATATTGTTTAAAAATACATCTTTATTTTTTTTTTATATAATGTGCTTTCTCGTCAAATTTATTGTAAAATATATGTGCTATATTGTTTTAAAATGTGCTATAGTACTGCTTCCTTTGTCTTGGAGGTGTTCAGTTAAGTTCAGTTTATTCACTCGGGGTTGCACATGAGGAAAATACATATGATTCAAGTACAAGTAGATGGTGGAAGTACAATAACAGTGTATACCACACTAAATTGAAGGATTTCCCCTGACAATAGACATCACTGGATTCCATAATTAAATAATTCTCGTGAAATAAACACTGGCTTGTCCTGTAGTACAATATGCAGATCAATATCATTATATACTGTTATTATACAGTGATGTCCTTTGATCCAATCGAATGATTTCGATCACACCACATCCCGAAATGTAGTAATGAATTCATATTGTACGCTTTCTAAGGGAGGGGACTCTTTATGACGTCACAAGTAGCGTATCGCTCGTCTCGCTCTGTCAAAACACTGCTCCATCATGCTTAAAGTCTGTCCATTTTAATTAGTCGTCTACTTTGGAGCCTGCCAAAAATCAGTAGTTAACCCTGCAACAATTTTCTTTTTTGCGACGCGTAGAACAAACTGAACTCTACAAAATGACTACCATTCCTCCGTGATATCGATAATATATCACGCTTGAAATAACTTTATCATTCACTCCATATAAAACTCCAGTACAGTTGTTTATGCACCGGGCCTCAATTACATATGGAGACGTCATAATGTATTCATACTCATTGGCACAAAGGTCATTAATGCCGAATACAGTAATAACAGGCGGTTCGTGAGAGAGTCGCATATATTTCATTCCCATTTGCGTACACTTCGCCATCCATAAGATGGCTTGCGAATCGTGTGTCTCCATTATCGCGGAGCGATATCCGATATTACCGGATTCTGTTCGGCCTTCATCCGGCAGAGAATAGACTCGTTAAATCTGATAAATTACAGGCTTTCATACCACTTCTGAAACAGATATTGCCTGGGCTTACAAAATAAACACCTCAACAAAAGTAAGTTCCCCCCTAAACATTGGTTAATATTTTCTAAGATGTTTATGCGATTGTAACGAGATTTCTCACAGAGCATCAGTTTGACCAGCGCAACAATCAGTGAAAATGATTACCCTGTAGGTGGTGCTATGCCTGAATGAACATGAATTCAATGCAAGACGGTCGCATTTCAAAAATTGCAAAACAGATTATCGAAGACAGATTTTATTCAATCACGAACAAATCCTAACAGGTAGAGCAAAGACAGTGATATCCAATCACACGGTGTGATTAGAGCAACAATCGGTGAAAATGATTACCCTTTACGTGGTGCTATGCCTGAATGAGCATGCATTGAATATAAGACAGTAGCATTTCCATGAATTGCAAAACAGATTATTAAAGAGAGATTTTATTCTGTAACGAACAAATCCTAACCGGTAGAGCAAAAACAGTGATATCCAATCACACGATTTGACCAGAGCAACAATCGGTGAAAAAGATTACCCTGTACGTGGTGCTATGCCTGAATGAGCATGCATTGAATGCAAGACGGTAGCATTTCCATAAATTGCTAAACAGATTATTAAAGACAGATTTTATTCAATAACGAACAAATCCTAACCGCTAGAGCAAGACAGTCCTATCCAATCACACGATTTGACCAGAGCAGCAATCGGTGAATATGATTACCGTACAGGTGGTGCTATGCCTTAACCCTGTCAGGCCTGGAGGACCATTATGGCCCTCTCCTACCAAACTTTCTCTCCGATCTCCGGAGCGACAACAAAATGAAAGCAGACTTTTTAGTTTGTCATATCTGGGTCATTTTGAACGTGATTGCATACCCCCAGAGCAGAGGATCATGGGTAAATCACTGGGACTTTTGGGACCTGTCCAGGTCTGGGGGCTATTTCGCCCCCTCCCAATAGTTTTCTTACCTCTGGAGATTGGATGCTGAAACTTACCACACTACACCCTTGGGTGACGCTCTACCAGAACACGATGCAAACATTTGATGACGCCACAGTGACGTCATTTTCAAAAAGGCATTTTTGGTCGATTTTTTTTTGGTCAGATTTTTCGAATTTTTTATTTATGTATTTTTTTTTGCAAAAACTGCATGATAAATTAGTAAATAATAGTCCGATGTGAAATAAAATCATTTTCACCCACTTTTCCGCGAGAAAAAGCAGAACGTTTGAAGAAAAATGATGAAAACATCACTTTTCTGGTACCTCACATGGCCGCCATCTTGGATTTATCCATGATCCTCTGTTCGGGGATATGCAAATACGTCCAAACTGATCCCAGTATGACAAACTAAAAAGTCTGCTTTCATTTTGTTGTTGCTCCGGAGATAGGAGAGAAAGTTTGGCCTCCAGGCCTGACAGGGTTAAGGCATAGCACCACCTACACGGTAATCATATTCACTGATTGCTACTCTGGTCAAACCGTGTGATTGGATAGCACTGTCTATGCTTTAGCGGTTAGGATTTGTTAGTTATTGAACAAAATCTGTTTTTGATAATCTGCTTTGCAATTTATGGAAATGCTACCGACTTGCATTCAATGCATGCTCAGTCAGGCATAGCACCATGTACAGGGCAATCTTTTTCACCGATTGTTGCTCTGGTCAAACCATATAATTGGATAGCACTGTCTTTGCTCCACCTGTTAGGATTTGTTCATGATTGAATAAAATCTCTCTTTGATAATCTGTTTCGCAATTTTTGAAATGCGACCGTCTTGCATTGAATCCATGCGCATTCAGACATAGCGCCACCTACAGGGTAATCATTTACTCTGATTGTTGCGCTGGTCAAACTGATGCTCTGTGAGAAATCTCGTTACAATCGCATAACTATCTTAGAAAATATTAGCCAATGTTTAGGGGGAACTTACTTTTGTTGAGGTGTTTATATAGGTATGAATAACTTTCGTATCATACAAGAGGTGTGGTGGATCTGTAATTTTGAACAAGTAGAACATCACATGACTCGAAAATGGCGAGTTACGTTGGGTTACGTCGGTAGACTTTTGCTGATTGGCTGACGAAGTCACGTGGTATTGATTCCCTCTTGCACTTGCCGAAAGTAGGCTGAAAATGGATACACACGATCCCAGGGTCAGTCTTACCGCGTATAGATGACCGAGATGGTTACAGGTTGATTTCATTCCCAGTGAAATTGCCGAACGATAAACCGCACACACCTCTATGACCATACAAAGCATTGTTGACCTTAGTGCTAGACAGCACGAATACATTATGACGTCTCCCTATGTAATTGAGTCCCGGTACATGAAACAACTGTACTTGAGTTTTATATGGAGAGAATTAAAAAGTTATTTCAAACGCGATATATTATCGATATCACGGAGAAATGGTAGTCATTTTGTAGAGATTTATTTGTTATACACGATGCAAAAAAGAAAATTTATACAGAGTTAACTGCTGATGATTGACAAGCTCCAAAGTAGACGACTAATTAAATAGACAGACTATAGTAGGAATTTACAGGCTTTAAAACAATTTATTGTTATAGTTGAACATATAATTTGTTGTTTTATCTAATAAAGCTATTGATTCAAACATGAATAGAAGATCAGTGACAAATACAGTGGACCTGTATAATAAAAAGGTCACCGTTCAGTGCCCTGTAAAGCACGGGACGGTATTGCACTCGTTCATGTCACGATGAAAACCATCATTGAACTCGACGCCTTCGGCCCTCTCTTTCAGTGTCAAGTAGGTACGGTCTTTTTCTTATCACCAATGTGTACACACATTATGGTATCAACCCATCTAAGTACCCAATTTGAGCGATTATTCCCGTACACACAAATCACTTGATGAACCTTTGAGAATATGTGATATACACGAAAGCTAACGGTTAACATCACTTGTTTGGATATAAACTTTCACCACTTTGTGGCGTTATGTATAATTTTAACTTATTCATGGCAATACTGAATCTATATAACTCTTTATCGGAGTACAGTCATTTGCCCTTCAGTCATTTGCCCTTCGGACATTTGCCCTTCGGATATTTGCCCTTCTGACCATTTTCCCTTCCAGGCCATTTGCCCTTCCATATATTTGCCCTTCACACTATACATGGTATATGGAAAACTGATTTAGTAAACTTCTGACGCTTTATCGACCCCCTCGTATCGGTACGACGAGGAGCCATCTATATCACACTAGAAATTTGGAAAAATATACAGCGTGAAAAAGCTAGAGGTCGGCCGCCTATTGGAGGACGATGACAGATAGTTTGCGAAATCAACTTCGTCTTTGGCGTCGCGATGCGTCAAATTTTTGGTATTAATGATCTACCGGATATGCTACTCCTGGTGTACGGACATTTCCCCCAGCGGACATTTCCCCCAGTGGGCATTTCCCCCAGTGGACATTTCCCCCACCCTATATTTTTAGGTTATTTTGAACATAGTTTTTAAATAATTTGGCAATAACACAATTTTTAAAAAAAAAAAATTCATTTTCTATAGAAAGGATATAAGGATTTCCACATATGTTTTTTACGATAATTGAGTCAAATAGTGATACGATATTATACATATACACAACATATATCAGTATGATACAGTCTTATAGCACATTTTAAAACAATATATAAGATGTGTACATGGTATATAGCATAAAATTAACTGCTCGTAGGTCGGTGTCACGAAGCCATTTGATGAGAATAAAATTGAAATAAAGTGTAAACTGATGTTAAATATAATTTAGAACAAAATTATATTGTTTAAAAACACATCTTTTATTTTTTATATAATGTGCTTTCTCGTCAAATATTTGCAAAAAATATGTGCTATATTGTTTTAAAATGTGCTGTAAGACTGTATAGTACTGCTATATACTGTGTATATATGTATAATATCTTATCACTATTTGACTAATTTATCGTAAAAAAACATATGTGGAAATCCTTAAATCCTTTTTATAGAAAATACAAAAATATTTTTAAAAAATTGTGTTTTTGCCACTCCTAATCACTGGTAAATTGTGAGTTTCATTTACGTCAATGATCGTGGATTTTTGAGGACTTTTATCCTGGACGTTCGTTGATGTTTAACGATTCATGGATTTTGAGACATTTTTCATGGCCATTTTTAGGAAATCGGCGAGGCTTTATTTTGGAAATATTTTTAGGGACTTGAGAGGTTTTTGTAGACTTTTATATCCTTTCGAGGACTTTCATTAAATTTTGGCGGATTTCAGTGATGTTTATAACCTTTTGAGGACTTTCTTGGACTCACGACGAGGGATAATCAGGGAATATTTGAGGACTTTTGAGAATTTTTCATTGACAGGCATCAGACTACAATTAATCACTTCTGGGTCAGTAGCCACGACCTACATTGTTTAGAATTTTGAGAGCAGATCTTTATGGATTTGATGAGCTGCGATTTTTCAGCATTTCTGATACATTTGATATTTCAACTTGCAGATGAGTCTTCAAACTGTACTTCCTGGTGTTAATTTGGGCCACTTAACTGCCGACTGGCGAGGAATTTTGAGGACTTCCGATGACTTCCAAGAATCTTTGAGGACTTCATGGATTTTAGAACCGTTTGTCACCTATGGTTTTATGACTTACATGGACTTGACATGGACTTTCATCTATAGACTTCTGAAGGGTTTTTCATAGACTTTTTTGAACTCTGATGGATGTTTATAGATTTACGAAGGATTTTGTTGAACTTTCGATGACTTTCAAGGATTTTTGAGGAGTTCAATGACTTCGAGGGACTTACGAGGAGGTATTATCATGGACTAGTAACCGTTTCATGTATTTTGGGACCGTTTATGACTTCCAGAAATATTTGAGGTATTTAGGATAGTATTACTGTTGTTTCGGTGAAGCGAGAAGAAAGAAGAACACGACTTTGATTGTTAAAGTTCAGAGTATATATTTATTTATAGTAGGGACAGATTCAAAACGAATATACAAACTGGGCATAGCGATAATCCAAGTCAATTGCATTGCCATCACCCTGTAAAGGGCTGAGGGTATATCGATAACAAATGCAAACGCAATCCCTGGTTGCGAAATCAACTAACCAAAAGGATTTTCCGGATGTCTTGTGTACTCGCGCGGCAATAGTCGGTTTATTAAGAATGTACGCATCTCAGCGGCAGATTCTTCAGCTTCTTCGTTTGATAAGTCGTTTTCCTCACGCATCCATCTTTTAGTTGCCATTACTTTCTGATGGATGGGGTGCTTGTACAATTTTCTCCATAATCTTAAATGGACGTAAATATTTCGGACACTTGTCTGTATTCTGGGCAAAAATTTGTCATATACCATCTGCTGCGCAACTGGTTGCCTCATTTCGTCTTCTTTGTCGATTCGTGATCAATAATCTCTTTATCTACAAAGAGATTCCACAAACACTCCTCACTCAAATCCTCATCTCCATGTTCATCCTGGTCATTCTAGACATCATCGTTATCATTATCTTCATCATCTTCATCTTTATCATCATCATCATCATCATCATCATCCGCAACTTTGCCGTCGTCATCATCGTCTGCATTGTAGTTATCATCGTCACCATTGCTTTCATCATCACCATCAGCATCATCATCGGCGTCAGTAGCGTCGGTATCATTTTAATCACCATGGTAGCCAAAAGTTTGACTTAAAGCACATTCATTTTTACCATAACTAACTGGAAAATTTATCGACATTACCTCCGCTCACTTGACAATACGTCTCAAGGTTACTCGAAGTTCGCAGGGTTGATGTGTTATACATATTATCGCTATCGACGCATGGACAAGCTCTAGTTTTCAGATGTTTTAACACGTTGGATGGATTGGCGAACTCAAGAGAGCAACCATAGCATTGAGAACTCATGTATGCTTCAGAACGACCGTACCACACTAGTCCCACGAATTTGACAAAGATGAATATTAGAGTTAAACATCCACATTCGGCTAAAGTGAAATGACTGATGTGTTTCGTAATAATACTATATAATAATAATTATTTTGATAATCGTGAAACCGTAAACCCTTTTTTCAAAATCCAAAAATGTTTGTCTGTTAATCCCCGGGGCATCCCTACATCATTACACAATTTTGATTACACCGTCAAACCCATTCTTCTTTAATGTTCTGAGATTTGGGGGCCTTCCTTAACTAAAAAATTACAAAAGGGTAACTTCCTTCCATAATTTGTTTTAAAACACATTACCGAACGGCCCCAATTGAGGTTTATAAAGTACATTCTAGAAGTTTATTCTGAATGCTCCAACCATGCTGCAAGAGAGGAGGTTGGAAGATACCGCAGGTTAATCTACATGTACTTGATCTGTGATATGTTGAAATGTTGAAATGGGTTAGCCAATACATCTAACAGTACTCTACTTCAGGTTGCCTTTAACCTAACTGTTGCTTTGGATGCTCAACGTAAAAGAAGTTGGGTATTTGATATTAAGCATATAGTCTGACTTAAAGCTTGACCATTTATACAAAAAAAATACCTGGTACAGAAATTGCCAGTTGGTAACGTTATAAGGAAAGGAATGAAACAGTTTTATCTTCATTTTCCATAACTGGCGGTCTGATCAGCTTTTTGACGACTGAATTCGTGCAGCTTATGGTAACAAACTGCGAACATACAGAACATTCAAGCAAAAGTTTCAATTTGAACATTATCTTGCTGTTATTAATACTGATGAGCGAACAGATCTATGCAAATTGCGAACCAGTTGTCATCGATTAGAAATTGAGACGGGTAGATATTCAAAGCCGTATGTGCCACCCGACCAAAGGTTGTGCACTTCATGTAAATCTTGTAGTTTGGAAGAGGAGTTTCGCTTCATTATGGAATGTAGCTTACACGCAAGTGAACTCTTACGAAGTGAATTTCTTACTGTCGTAAATAATGCGAACAAAAATATAAAACATAGTAATTTCGTGTTGCAACAAATTCATGTGAAGTCCTATATATTGAAAACCCTGGGGAAGTTTGTTCATGACTGTATGCTAATTCGTAGTAGAGCTACTTTGCAGCAATGATGTAATAGGAGTTAGTAGCAAAATAATTAGCTTTGACTCATATTTACTTCATCATCTTTATGTGAAGCTTTCTCCTCATTGTTACAATACCATGTCAAGGTTGAAAGTAGTCTCTCCCATTTGAGATTAACATCGTACTATTATATGAGTCCAATGAATGTCTAATTCGTATACAGGGTTGTACCTCTTGTATTGTGATTTAGTCTCTCACTTGAAGAGCCAGTTCAGTTGTCCCTGTGATATTTGGTTTGAGATCGATAACAAATACACAAAATGTGAAGAGATGAGGTTTTCGGGCCTTTTCACACAGTATGTATGTCATTGGCGATAAAATCTAGGACCTGATAAGAAATCTGATGCTTGTTAATTGTATTAATAAAAAGAACAACATGCTGGCAATTCAAAATGATGTCACCTGTGTCTTCACATGGAGATCGCGGTATCTTTCAACTCCTAGATTCAATGGCATACCCTTCACAATGTGAGTGATTCTTGGCTCCTGATAGATTTGGTTTCTTAAGGGGAATCCGGATATGAGAAATTTTGACATTGTTTGGTCAGGTTGAAATTTTTCAAAAGGCACTAAATTATGAAGGGCGCATTATTTCATCGCAGAAAGATAGGAACCACAACTAAACACAAGAAAATATGATTATTTCTTTGAACTAACTCGAAAAAATGACTGTGGAGGAAAATTGACCAAAAATGTAGTGGATTTCTTGAAGTAAAATTTGAAAATTGAAGAAATGTAGTGACTGTTTAACTCACGAATAAAGTTGAATCATCGCTTCGTTGAGGTCAAACAAGAATGACCTTCTTGAAGTTGTTGGAAAATGGAATGCTACACGTGGTCAAGCAAACTGAATTGTTCAGAAAAATGGCGATTCACATTTCTTCCTGGAAATGTGGACTATTTCCGGCCTCGATGCATTAGGGATAGCTATCCCCTTAGAGGCAGTTTTTGCACCCCCGTACCAATAATTATACAAGATAACCATAATAAAGTATATATTTTATGAAAGCGTATATCGTAGGGATTCCACCTATATGATTTGTATAACCGACACTGCTATTGTGTAGCAATGATTCCAATTTAAATTAATTCAAACGAAAACAATAGCGTCCATTTTTCAATTTAAATTTCACGAAAACTGTTTATTTTGTTTCAACTTTAATGATATACCTTGATTGGAGACCACTTGAACTAGTAAAGTTTATCTCTTTTTTTTTAATTTTTTTTATTTTTGCATGGTTTTCTTTTTACAGCAATTTTACTAAAATAAATTGAAAAAACGTACTATTTTACGCTCATTTGTCTTTAAAGTTGAATAATTAAAAAACAAAGCCAAACTTACAAAAAGTGAGATACGGTTTACTAGATCACCTTATAAGTAATAAGCATGCCAAATTTCAAAAGCGTAGCATGGACACTTTTCGAGAAATAAACGTTTAAATCTCGGATTGTGTAGAAAAATGAAAGGCTAGAAATCGGGCAAAATGTGTGGGGCTGAACATCTGAAGAACTAATCCTAATTTTTTGTTTGAATTATATTGTCAAATACATTTTTTATCTGTCTTATGGGACCTACTCGAATTCCTATTTATTTTAGCAACTATTACACTAAGTTTATTCATCAATGTGCTTTAAAATCCAATATAAACTTTAAAAACTTGTTCTGGTGAGAAATGTTAACAGCTTTGCTAATTACTTCACGGCGGGTGTCTGAGTGTCAATTAACAATACAATAGGCACTCGGACAGCTTTAAATGACTTACAATAGACAGTAGCGTGAAAGGTTAATCTCTTCCCAGCTGGATATCGCCACCTAAAAGGCAATTTATTTAATTTTTTCAGTGCCTCAGAAACTAAAGTTTTATCCTAATATTGAAGTACTTCTACTTTGAATTTTGATTTCATTTTTTCACCAAATGTTAGACGAAATAGTGAATATTTGAATGAAGAAATAAAACAAAAATGACCAATTTTGACCCTCTAACATGATAGCTATCCTTAAGCCTTCGAGTAAAACTGAACACCTGTCAATCAAAGTCCGTCTGAATAAGACAGTCATTCATCATGTTGTTGTTGTTGCGTGATGTTGTTGTTGTTGGGACATGGTCGTGAGGGTTAATGCCATTCATGTACACACGTTTACACTCGCCCATTTTCATCGACAAACGCTTCCAGAACATGCGATCGAAATGCCGAACCAATCAGATGAGAGGGCTACTCACCGAAATTTACTATAATACCATCTTTGTTGTCTAAATTTGATGTAATTAGACGGATGATCTGTTTTTCATCAGTTTCACCAAAATATCATATCTCGCGCGATTTCACGAGAAGCAGGCGGCAGGATATTAGAGTAAGGCGGCTCGAAAAGTAAATCTCTAGAGAGGTTTACAGAAATTATTTTCTTCTTTCGAAACTGTCGAAATAAATATGTTGGATGCTAAATATCACCATATTTCGCTCACTTATGATGCTTCTTTCATGTTTGTACATCGTTTATACGATATTTTCGACATGCCTATATGGGCGTATGAATATTATTGAGTTGTGATGGGTGACCTTGTTTGGAAGAGAAGCATGGTCTGAGACATACCGAACTGTGTGGATGAAAGCGCTAAATTCGATCTCTATTTAAACAGATGGGTTGAAAAGTACGTATCTTACTGTGTATTTGTGGAAAATTTGAAATTGATATCTGCTATAGTTTATTTTCTATTGAATTATCTTTATTTCGTTGTCACGTCGGGGGCAAAATGGTGAGATTTCAGCGGTCAATTGTGATGACATGCAGAGTCGAGAACGGATGTATTGTACGGCCACGTGCTTCAGGCGAAATGGATAATTTCGCTCGTAGGACCTCCAAAACTTAGATGAGTCATTTTATTTATCGTTTTTCTGGCCTGTTATAGTATTTATTTCCTGAAAGTCGCTTCACGAAATTCTTTGTTATTTCATTACATTTTTGCTTCACAAAAAAAAATACATTTTTTGTCATATGTCTCATGGTATCATTGTGTCATAAAATTTGGTCATTATAATGATAATGGTCGTTTTTAGAAATTTAGACTTTGTAAAAAACTTCAAAAATGTCAAAAGTCCTGATGATCCTTAACTCTACCTGGCTTGGGCTTTTGAGATCTGTGCAAGCCTGGGATCGACTCACCCCCACTCCTCAACCTAATTATTATTCTTACCCCTTGAGCTAGGAAATGAAACTTAACGCTCTATACCCCTTCGTTAAGGTCTGCCAGAAAATGTAAAAACAAGAGCCCAAGGAGCTTCAGTATATGCCAGTGCATCTGGAATTACACTGGTTCGAAGGAGGTGTTCATTTCAGATGGATTTTTTTTCTCTCTTCAGAGTCGCTCTCTGCTTCTCTATTGTCTCGCTCCGTGTCCGTCGGTAAATTGTGACGTAATGCTCAGGTATTCCCCAACTCCTTGTCAGACAGACGAGGTAACTCTGACGTGAATTTCTGGTTCATAATCTCATACAGTTCCAATGAAAATTTTTTATGGCCGACCCAGTTATTTACGAGCAATAATCAGTTATACTAATATATAAACCGACTCGAAAACTGTCAACTCTCTGCCGAAAGTTCAGCGAACAATAATTAGGGAGGTAGCTGCAAAATACATATTGGTACATGCATAATCATTTGGGAAAGCAAGCGTCACGACTTGTTCAGGGTCGTTTCCTCAATAAAAAGAGAAAATGTTTAAGTTGCAAAACGGTAAACATCCACATCAGAGGTGAATGGGGAAATGAATATGGCCATGTTGTAGTGACAAAACATTTTGGCCTAAGAGACCTTGATGTAAGACAAATTTTACATTATAGTTTATCCATTCATAATTTTCACTTGTCGCTTTCCGCTGCACTCAGACTCTCACTGCACTCTCATGTGGAAATTATATATGTGTAACAAATAATTTTTTGCTCTGTCGGATGTGCTGAACAGGTGGTGTGACTGTGTCTTTGAAGTTGTGTGTGTGCAACTTTATTAGCGAATTATAAACACATCAGCGATTATTTGCGTTAGCGGCACGCTGTTTTTATTTCACGTTACTATCGCAAACAGTTTAAAGTCCAAAATCGAGAATGGGAAAAAATAAAAAAAATAAAATCTATATATTTTTTTATGATTTGGGGATTCGAAGACAAAACTTAGTGTTATTTTAATCTGTAGTCAGACAATGTAACCATTCAGTCAAACAGCAGTTACAACGGTGGCGGTGAACTACACCCATACAGAGCATTACCTGCGTTTTGACATATTTCAATATTACGACACCTTCAAAACGATTTTCCAGTACCATCAAGGATCGAACCCACCGAATTTGGATATCTACGACTCGTTTTGGTTGAAGGTTTGATGTTCTGTAAATGGACGAAATTCCCTCCAAGAATATCACCAAAACTTGCAAAAACAAACAAATGCCTATTTCATAATACCCTTCCTAATTTGTGATAAATCTCTTCTCTGATCTCTGCGAAAATTCAGAATACGAAAATTCAGTATTTCCTCTCTCAGGCTAAAAACTTTTGAAGTAAACACGAGGAAAGAAGAATTTACGGTCAAAGCGAACACCTCCTTTCAAGGTTGATTAATGGCCTTGGTCCCACTTGGTAGCTAGTAATCCGGCGAAAGTTCCTAAGGGATCCCTCTCCCAGTTGATTTAGTAAATGCATTGTTTTAATTTCACAACAGTTTAACTGAATTTTGCTGTTTCATACATGTATCAAACAGGGTCGACAACTCCACAGGACAAATGCCATATACATGTAGGGGAGACATCTCTGAATAGTCCAACCTGTCAGTTAATAGATTGATTTGATAGTCAGATAGATTTATTTGTTTGGTGATATCGTACTGCCCTTGTACAGAGAGCTAAGTGGGCACATTCTCGTTGGCTCACTTATGCCGTACACTACATAAGGTACTGTGGGTTTGAAAACTTACGCGCGCTTCAGATGATTTGACAAGTTCATGCCTTCGATTTCGTGGTCGACGTCCAACAATCCATTACAACTACAACAGCCACGTTTGGGCTTGTTTTTCCACGAGTTTTTTAAAAATTATTTTGCCCTTGGAAAGCATTAATTAAACATTACCAATAAAGAATAGCCGCACCGTTTTTTAATTGGCCGTCTCAATGTCACACACTGAGGGTGGCCGTCTCAAAGACGACGAGACGCATAATGGCATCGCTGGCTAAACCTATGGCCACCAGGCGGCATCACCTGTTAGCGCAAGTGAGCGAAACGCAATCTCAAGCGATATCTCATGACATGTTATATGCATATCAAATTTGAGAACAATCCGATAAGTGGTTCTCAAGTTATTGCCCGGAAACGAATCAGATCAGATTTTGCCACCAGGTGGCACTATCTGTAGTTGCAAGTGGATACATACATAAAAGAAGAAAACATTAAACGGTTCTCAAGTAATGACCGGAAACAAATTTTTGATTCTGCCACTAGGTGGCACCACCTGTCAACGCAAGTGGGTGAATCGTAATCCCGAGCGACAGCTCATGGTATATACATATCAAATTTGAGAAGAACCTGGCGAACGGTTCTCAAGTTATTGCCTGGAAATGAATTTAGGATTTTGCCACCCGGTGGCGCCACCTAGTAGCGCAAATGAGCGAATCGCAGTCCCAAGCAACATCTGATGGTATGTCTCCAAAATTGGTGAGAATCCGATAAGTGGTTCTCAAGTTATTGCCCGGAAACGAATATCAGATTTTACATCCATGCGGCGCTACCTGTAGTCGCAAGTGAATGAAACGCAATCCCAAGCGAAACTTCGTGGCATGGTATATTGCATACCACATTTGAGGAAAAATCCGACGAGCAGTTCTGAAGTCATTGCCCGGAAACAAATTTCGGACGGATAAATGGATAGACACAAAGACAGCCGGATGCATAAGCGGAATCCGGAATCCACTCTACTAGGGAGTTCTATACTTTTGTATACAAAAACATTGACAAGGTATCCACGTAACTGGAAAAAACTGTAAAGTTGTGATCTTATAGCCCTGACATGAAACTCAATGTCGGATGGGGCTTTTGTCCATGTTATTTTTTGTTCGCTGTGGCTTTCGTGCAGATCCCAGAAAGAATGCTGTACTGTTCTCATATTATTCATCCTCATAGCTTTTCACTTATCGGCGGGCAAGGACAAATTTTGTTGTTGTTGTATAGTGGCAATACAATTTATTGTTGTTGTAATATACTTTACTTTCGTTATCAAGTTGGATAGATTCATTTCATGCACACTTTATAAATCTTTTAATTGTTTCAAACATTTATTCAGATGATATAGCAAGTAAACATTGTCTTTATATTCAGTGTATCATTCAGAAATAGAGCCTCTGTATAAACGTAGATCTATGAGGTCCACTGATTACCCTTATAAAAAGAAGAAAACAAAGCCACAAATGGATACCAAGCTTCTATTTACAAGTGTGTTATAGGTGTTTCCAAGGTGTAAAAATTTCACAAGTTACAACTGAAGCATAATTAAAGCCAGCTGAATACTTGGTAAATGGTAATTCACGAGTAGAAGTGGTTGTGAAGATTTAAACTGTAGATTTAAACTTGCAGTACATTTCCCAGCCTATTACAGTTCTATTTTGTTATCTCCCCTGTCATCTTTCTGGCAAAAAATAGTTTCAACCTTTGGGTGTATGTAATATGTAGAGCTCTTTGTGTATATCAGGGAAAATGCTTGCAACATTCCATGAATATTTCAGAAGCAGAATGGAAAGAAAACATTGCTGAATACAAGGAAATTATTACGTATAATGATTTTGAACATCACTGGATTTTAGAAACTTGCCATAAAAAGATAATAGAGAGGGTCTTGATGGGTAAGCTTAAATGGCGAAAATTCCAACTGTAACTCAACACACATATTTCATGAAAATGTAAATGAACACAAGCAAAGTGAAACATCCCATTGTTTTCTGAAATGAATTACACTTATACTAGTATTATTTAATACTAAATTACTGCCCGAACACGCTTTCTAATGAGAATGAGTTAGCCCGACAAAATCACTCAACACGAGCCTCTCAAAATCGGTGGTTTAGCAGAAGGTATATTTTTTAAATTATATATATATATATATATATATATTATTTGAAAGTCTTCACAACCTACAGATTTACAGTGAACAAATTTATTTATTTGGAATCCTTAGGAAATGCGCTTTCAGAAAATATATACTTCACAACGGATATAATGCATAGTTTTAGCTATATAAAGACAAATTCTAGAGGGTGTGTAACAGTTTCTCGAGGAGGGCTCAGGACCCTTAATGGTGATGTTCATCTTGCTCATGAGTTTGAGATTGTGGTGAGCTTATTAAAAGTGAAAATAATTATATTATTTATTGCCATTTATTTTAATTTGTGGTTTCTCTATTGATTCAATGGTATGGTAAATCCTCTAATAATCAAATCACGGGAAGTGAAATTTCTCAACATAAAACTGAGAGGGGAGGGGGTCCAATTGATTAGAACAGGAAGGTGAGAAAATAGTGCAAACTCGTGCAGAAGATCAACGAATTAAGAGGGTGATCAATGAGAGATTGAATTTTTCTTGAGTGTGTGTGTTTGTGAGGGGGGTTGGGGGGTTGAATGAGAATCTTCAAATGCCGACACTTTGGAATTAACTCTTCATGCGATTTGAATATTTACCACTATTTAAGGTAATTCCTAGAAATTTTCTTTATATATTTCAGTCTGAATTAATAGGTTGCTCAGTAACATGTTATTTGTTATATTTTTTAAGTAGTGGGTAACGAGCAACTAAAGTCTCATTTCACCCGGATGTAACTATGACGTCACAACTGGTTGGTTTTGTAACGAGTCTTTTGATTGGTTGAATTGTAAGTGTGAGGTTGAATTTGATTGGTTGAGGTGTCGTCCCTGTTGTAAAGCAAGATGGTGGGTGTCGGCCCTGTTGTAAAGCAAGATGGCGGCTTGGTTCGGTGATGTTCGGTACTGTTCGGTGTGGTTCGGAGATGTTCGTGTGTGTTCGGGTGTGTTCGGGCCTGTTCGGGCATGGTGGAAAGCAAGATGTCGGTTGTCGGTGCTGTTGTAAAGCAAGATGGTGGTTGTCGTCCCTGTTGTAAAGGAAAATGGTGGTTGTGGGCCCTGTTGTAAAGCAAGATGTCGGAGTGGGTTCGTGAATGTTCGGGAATGGGGTGAAAAACATATAAAAGTAGGTGATTTTTAGTGAATGGGTTATAATCATTGGACTACTTTGGGAAGTTTTTTCACCACTGACCTGATTTGCCTGCCTGCCTGCCTGCCTGCCTGCCTGCCCAGCCAGCCAGTCATTCTGCTTGCCTACTTTGTATGAGTTGTGGATCCTGCGTGTACTTTTTTCCATTTTACCAGTGCAAATTCACCAGACTTTTACACGGTAGCAGTTCTTCACCAGCCTGAGCCCATAGTCAAGATGAATTCAGCCGACAAAGTCATCCTTCAAAAGAACCGTGTTCGCCTGGTTGATGAGATGCGGCATGCGGGGGCAATATGTGATGTGCTTATGGTTGATAAAATACTGCTGAAACAGGGTGTGGAAGATATCAAGGCGGAGAAGACTCCTTCACTACAAAACGGAGCTCTGCTCGATGCTCTAGTGCGTCGTGGTCCCTATGCATTTCTAGCGTTCGTGCATGCACTGAATTTGACGGAAAATGTAGAATTGGCTCATCTACTTGAAATTCCCGTTGTAGTAGAAGAGGGTATCTTAGTTATGGATACTACCGAACAGTGTACAGCTACCAAACGTACGGACATGCACCCAGAGTGTGGTGTACCAGCCAAACGCGGTGCACGTGCCAAGCGGTCCCGACAAATCCCTTTAGAAACACCTGAACCCGTTCTCCAGCCAGTGCCTGAGGCCATGGATGAGCAAAATGAAGAAGAGCAAGGGAAACAAGAAAAAGAAGAAGACCCCATGGTGCAACTTCCTATGTCTGTGCAGTCCATTAATAACATTATCCAGCAGGCCTATGAGTCGGCCCACACGGATATATGGCAGCTTTCAGCTAATTTGACTGTCAGTGTGAAAGACGCACAAGTACATTTTAATGTACTGGCCTATATGGACAGACCCGCTAGGCGTATTGCCTTGTCTTCGCTGTGCTGGCAAAGACTGGAGACCGTTTATTATGCCGTGGACGCGGTGATTGGCGACCAGGCGGGTAACGAAGTGAAATTTTCTCTAGGTGAAGACATCTATGTGAGTGTTGGTTATTTCAACGACGACCTGCTGCTGCATATCCGTAAATGGAAAATGACGGCCGATACACAACAGCTTGCTCCTTGTCCTCAGGGTGTCACTTTGAAAATACCGGTGTGGCGCAAGTTGCAGAGTGTGACAGCTGCAATTCGTCAAGCTTTGGATTACCAGGTGTCTCACACTATTTATCTGAAGTACATTGACACAGTTATGGCTCTGGTGAGGCCTCGCGTTCGACAACTGCGTCTGGAAGCCTGTGCAGGGTGTTTCAACAACAGTCCCATAATAATGCATACGTGTATGGACATTAGTGTACCCTCATACGCGCTGATCACTGAAGCATTACAGGTTGTGACCGAGGAGCAAATTGCCGTGGCATTGGAAGCTGCCTGCCCTCCTACCATTCCACGTGAAGAGATTACTACCTACATCTATGTACACCAGGGACGGAAAAACGATGAGGAGTTCAAGCAAGTCTTGTTGCGTAACTGGACAGTAGTACCGTTCCCTAATACGCGCTGATCATTGTGGTGAAAACGGAACTATTGAACCTTTTCATGAAAAAAACATTTTCACACATTGACCTTATTCCTACACGTTAATTGAAGTGCCATTGATAGCGTATTATTATAAAATTCAACACTTTTTCACTGTGGTGAAGACGAATTATTGAACATTTTCATGAAACCATTTTCACACATTTTACTCTATTCCTATACGTTCATTGAAGCGCCATTGATAGCGTATAATTATATTAAAATTCAATATTTCCAGTTTCACTGTTGTAAATACGTTCATTCTATTGTGTTAGTGTTGTTGTTGTATAAATATTGAACATATTTTTCAAGTTGAAAACATTCAGATAAAAACATGTTTGTTTCATTCTATTGTGTTAAATAAAAAAAATTTCAAAAAAATTTAAAAAAATGCGTGTTAGTGTTCATTTAGTGGGGGAGCTGATGTTATATTTTTTTGTGCTGAGTTAGAAGTTTCTCTTTCGAAGGAATGGGGTGGCCCTGAAAAGGGCCGTTGGAAAGTGTTACTACACTTGTTTTTTTAGGAGCGGTAGATTTTCTTCACTCCGGCCACCTGCCTCCTGCAGACGGGACACTTTATTTTAAAATGCTGTTCGTCGGTTTCATTGCAGTGGCACTCATCCCCTGTACACGTTAGTGTCACCCAGCATTCTTCGCATACGCATAAATGTCCGCACGGAAATAGGGCGTACTCTGTTTCCTCGTTTGTACACACACTGCAGTTGGCTTTACTTAGTTCTTTATGCAGGTCTCTTTGTAGTTGAACCTTGACTCTGTCCATTTGACCCATGTCTTCTCTCATTTCGTTAATCTGTTCGTTTGCCAACGTCACCTGGTCGTTTAGGCGGGACACCTGGTCGTTGAGACGGGTTACCTCGGTCCAAGAGCATTGTTGTTGTTGTTGTTGTTGTTGTTGTTCAGGTGGTAATGTTGTAGCTGGCGTCTCTGTTTCCGGTGTTGTTATAATTGGCGTTTGGGTAGCCGCTGTATTTCCTGGTGGTTTGTTACAGTTTAACCACTCTACGGTGGGCAGTTCTTCTTCGTCCGTGTCATCATTATTATCTTCATCCATAACCGTCGTCACCTCTTGGTCTTGTTGTGCACTTTGGCGTCTCAACGTATCGGCAATATGACGTTGATGCACTCGCTGTAGGCTTGTAATAATCGTGACACCGCCATCCTCTTCATGTGTAATGACCTCCCTATGGTCTCTAGGATCCTCGAATACTAGTCTTCTTGTAGTCATGATGTATTATTGTGCATGAATGGTAATAACATTGATCGCGCTATATATACATGATATAGATGTCTAGGCACTCATGTTGTAAATCAACACGGTGGGTGTCGGCCCTGTTGTAAACCAACATGGCGGCGTGATTCGGAGATGTTCGGGGCAATGCAGTGTTATGATAAATGATTGTGTCTATTAATAGCATCACAGTTACACCGCATCGCTGATTGGTGGGTGTACCAAAATGTTTACGCCAACGTCCGCGCGACCACCCTTCCTGGGTTAATTTACAATCCTGAGATTTTGCACGCGCAACCACCCTTCCTGGGTTAATTTTTTTGTCTTACGCGTCTAAAATGGATGAAATCATTAAAATAGTGGGTTAGTCTACTGCTAATTTTCTTAATTTTTAAATGCTACATCCCTGAGTTGCCCCCGTTCAATTTGAAATAATTTTTTATACCCACCTGGCATTTATTGCAAAATCACACGCGATTAAAATTGTCAAAGAAACACAAAATTTCTTGCAGCGTCCAGGTTTGGATCCACCATTTCGCTGACGTCCGTGCGCTGTACGGTATAAATAGCAGTGTTTTTTTTATCTTGTTCATTCACAATTACATGATGTCTGAAATAATGGATATTGATGCAGTGATAAAAGAGTTGCTGAGTGATAGTGACCTATCACTCTCACCGATGCAGAACACAAAATGGCTGGATGATATATTACAGCCCCCAGATGAACAACACTCACCGGTACCACAGCATGATGTCACTGCGCTGGAAAGTACACAACACCCACCGATAGAGGACCAATGGCTAGATGATATATTACAGCCCACCCTATTTACAGATCAACAAGAAGAACCGGTACTACAGCATGATGATGATGATGATGTCACCTCCCTGGAAAGTCCACGGTTTCAACAAATGCTCCAACATGTGTTCCAACACTATGATCAAGAAGAAGATAGCCAAGTTCAACTGCTACCCGTCCCCGATCAGTTGGTACATCCGGAAGAAAAAAAAGCAGGACAAGAAGAAAAAGAACAAGGCGTGGGAGGACAGGGAACGAGAATACAGCCAGAAGAGAAGGAGGGGGAAGAGGGGAAGGAGAAAAGCGTAGGAAGAAAAAGAAAAAGGAGTGAACAACAAAAACAAGAAATTGAACACCTGCATGACTACGCTACTACCATAAAAAGAAGACTGGCACCACCCGTAAAATGGACACCAGCCCGGTTTTTACGCTGTGTACAATGCGCTACACGTTTTGCAAAATATGCAATATTTCCCTGCGGCCACCAAGCCCTGTGTCTACGCTGTATGGACGCCACACAGACCCACCCAAAAGACGACCCTATGTTCAATGATACACCCCTAGAGTGTATTTTTGTCACCATGGATTGTCCCGTGTGTACCCGGCGGCGGATAAATTTCTCCCCAATGATGTAAACCCTTACATCTCCAAAGGCCCTTTTCAGGGCCAACCATTCCTCCGAAAGAGGGACTTCTAACTCAGCACAAAAAATAAAAAAACACCCAACTCCTGCACATGCACACACCTAAAGGTAACAATAGGTAAAAAAATAACACATGAATTTTTTTCCATGTTAAAAAATCCATTCCTATGTTTATACCATTAGAATTGCCCCTAAAAAGAGTGGCGTGCACTGTATTTAATGCACATGTATGCCAGAATCCCTTGATTTGACACGAAAATTCACACTAACCAACTCCCATGTTAAATGATTGTGTCTATTAATAGCATCAAAGTGACATCGCATCGCTGATTGGTGGGTGTACCAAAATGTTTACACCGACGTCCGCGCGACCACCCTTCCTGGGTTAATTTACAATCCTGAGATTTTGCAGATTGGTAATAATACTATATCAGAATATAGAGGCGAGTATCTGTTCCTATGTTAAATCATTGCACGTATTGAAATAACATTGAGGTTGGCCCTCAAAAGATTAGGTTGGCCCTGAAACGAGTGTTCACCAGAATCCCCTTGATTTGGTACATTCTCACACTAGCCAATTTCCAGGTTAAATGAGTGCGTGGAGAGTACCAAAATGTTTACGCCGACGTCCGCGTGACCACCCTTCCTGGGTTAATTTACAATCCTGAGATTTTGCAGATTGGTAATAATACTATATATAGAATATAGAGGCGAGTACCCGTTCCTATGTTAAATCATTGCATGTATTGAAATAACATTGGAGGTTTGTCCCTGAAAAGGGCCGCGTGCACTGTATTTAATGCACATGTATGCCAGAATCCCATTGATTTGACACGAAAATTCACACTAGCAAATTCCCATGTTAAATGATTGCGTCTATTAATAGAGTCCATATACGCGTGGCTCATTGGTGGGGTGTACCTAAAATGTTTACGCCGACGTCCGCGTGCCACCACCCTTCCTGGGTTAATTTTTTTACAATCCGTTCACTGTGTCTATGTTTCAAGTAAGGAGATGGCCCTGAAAAGGGCCGTTGAGGGGCAGGGGTTGTTGTGTTGCAAATGGCTAATAATACTATATAGAATATATAGAGGAGAGGAGAATGTAGGATTTCAATTGAATGTGCCTTGTTTACAAGTTCCTCTTTCGAAGGAATGGTTGGCCCTGAAAAGGGCCGTTGGTGGTTTTGGCCCTGAAAAGGGCCGTTGGATCTGCTGCTTTTCACCGTCTCTTCATTCTTCTTCGAGAGGGATGAAAATCCCGGCCGCCTGCCTGGAATAACGGTTCGCTGATGGTCCCGGTGTTATTGGAAGGTCTTGTAGAAAAGTGGCGGCAGGAATTATAGCTGGCGGCATCTCCTCTTCCTTCTCCTCCTCTTGTTGTTGTTGTTGGTGCAAAATGTTTTGCAGGAAACTCACGAAATCGTCTCCGTTGAGACTGCGAGGAGCAGCCGTGATCAGGCCATGAAGCTGGACCCATTTGTCGAGAGACATGTTGATGTTGTCTTGGGCCCACGACTTCATGGCCTGCATCCAGAACATCTTCGCTCTTCTGGCCTTTTTCTCCCTCTTGGCCTTGAGTGCCTGGGCTGCTCCCCGCGTCGTCGACATCTTGGCTACAGCTGTCACTTTGCTCTTTTGGTGATACATCTTGTTCTGTCAAAAGTATGTGTTTGGAGTGACGCTATGCACGCTCCCGCTGGCTTTATACGAAAATACAGTAGTTTTTCATTGGTAGTTTGAATCACCGCCTACGGGTTTCATTGGTTCTTTTTAATGATGGCTGATTGGTTCTTTCAAAGACATTTCATTGGCTCTAATTGGCGCCAAAATCTCAACTCCCCACTCTTCCTGGGTTACGCCAGAATCTCTTCATTTTGCACGAAAATTCGCACTAGTCAATTCCCATGTTAAAATCATTGTGTGTATTAATAGCATCAGAGTGACACCGCATCGCTGATTGGTGGGTGTACCAAAATGTTTACGCCGACGTCCGCACGACCACCCTTCCTGGGTTACGCCACAATCTCTTCATTTTGCACGAAATTTCGCACTAGTCAATTCCTATGTTAAATCATTGCATGTATTGAAATAACATTGGAGGTTTGACCCTGAGAAGGGCCGCGTGGCGTGCATGCATCATGTTCTCATGAATATATAGTCTCTAACTTACGCCAGAATCCCTTGATTTTGGTACATTCTCACACTGGCCAATTTCCATGTTAAATGATTGCGTGGAAAGTACCAAAATGTTTACGCCGACGTCCGCGCGACCACCCTTCCTGGGTTAATTTACAATCCTGAGATTTTTGCAGATTGGTAATATACTGATGGATAAGAATATAGAGGCGAGTATCTGTTCCTATGTTAAATGATTGCATGTATTGAAATAACATTGGAGGTTTGCCCCTGAGAAGGACCGCGTGAGGCTCTAATTGGCGCCAAAATCTCAACTCCCCACTCTTCCTGGGTTACGCCAGAATCTCTTCATTTTGCACGAAAATTCGCACTAGCCAATTCCCATGTTAAAATCATTGTGATTGTGTATTAATAGCATCAGAGTGACACCGCATCGCTGATTGGTGGGTGTACCAAAATGTTTACGCCGACGTCCGCACGACCACCCTTCCTGGGTTACGCCACAATCTCTTCATTTTGCACGAAATTTCGCACTAGTCAATTCCTATGTTAAATCATTGCATGTATTGAAATAACATTGGAGGTTTGACCCTGAGAAGGGCCGCGTGGCGTACATGCATCATGTTCTCATGAATATATAGTCTCTAACTTACGCCAGAATCCCTTGATTTTGGTACATTCTCACACTGGCCAATTTCCATGTTCAATGATTGCGTGGAAAGTACCCAAATGTTTACGCCGACGTCCGCGCGACCACCCTTCCTGGGTTAATTTACAATCCTGAGATTTTTGCAGATTGGTAATATACTGATGGATAAGAATATAGAGGCGAGTATCTGTTCCTATGTTAAATGATTGCATGTATTGAAATAACATTGGAGGTTTGCCCCTGAGAAGAGTCGCGTGAAAAAAGAGTATCCATGATATACAGTCTCTCTCACTTACGCCAGAATCCCCTTCATTTGGTACATTCTCACACTAGCCAATTTCCATGTTAAATGATCGCGTGGAGAGTACCCAAATGTTTACGCCGACGTCCGCGCGCCACCACCCTTCCTGGGTTAATTTACAATCCTGAGATTTTTGCAGATTGGTAATAATACTATAGAATATAGAGGCGAGTAGCCGTTCCTATGTTAAATCATTGCATGTATTGAAATAACATACATGTATGCTAGGCCTTGGAAAAAAAAGTAAATCCCCAAAAAGTGGATGAAGTACTATGTATAGGGTGCACAGAGGACTAGAGTGTCAGTGTTCCCTGAGAAAGTCAACACACCACAACCTCCAGTATGGCGCCTCGAAAAAACAAAAAAAGGGGTAGTCGATCGGAATCCACGTGGCGTACCACTGTCAACAAGGTGTTAACCGATTTATATTACAATCCTAGCAGTCCAGCCGCTTATAGCGCTGTGGCGGCGTTGGCTCGAGCTGCCCATTCGCAAGGCATTAATCGAACTGAAGTACGAGACTGGTTAAAAACGCAAGACACGTATAGTTTACATCGAGCAGCTCGACGACATTTTCGCCGTAACCGAGTGATCGTCGGAGGTGTAGACGCACAATGGCAAGCGGATTTGGTGGATATGAGTCGATTTGCTTCCCACAATGATGGATATCGGTACATGTTGACCTGTATCGATATTTTATCCAAGTACGCCTGGGTACTACCCGTTCGTACCAAAACAGGAGAGAATTTGATACGGGCATTCCAGCAGATTTTCAAGACGGGACGCAAACCCCTGTATTTGCAAACGGATGAAGGCACAGAATTTCTCAACCGACCCTTTCAAGCCTTTCTTAAGAAACAGAAAGTATTTTTCTTCCATACGTATAACGAGACCAAAGCCTCTGTGGTGGAACGATTCAATCGCACCTTCAAAGGGCGAATGTATAAGTATTTTACCGCCAAAAACACTCGACGCTACCTCGATGTACTACCGCAACTGGTGAAAGGGTACAATCGAGCCTATCATCGCAGTATCCAGCGAGCCCCCCTCGATGTGACAAAAGGCAACGAACATCAAGTGCGCCGTACGCTGTACCAGCAGCCATCATCATCATCATCATCATCATCGCACGTCACCCCGTTACAAACGTGGAGATGTGGTACGCGTGAGTAAAGTGAAAGGACAATTTGAGAAAAGTTATTTGCCCAACTGGAGTGACGAGCACTTTGTCATTGTTCGCCATAAACCTCGACAGCCACACGTCTATCAACTGGAAGATTTACATGGCGAAACACTGCAAGGCACGTTTTATGAAGCCGAATTACAACCGGTGGTGAAAACACGGAAAGATTACTACACGGTGGAAAAGATTTTGAAAACGGAACGTCGACGGGGAATCCCCTATCATTTCGTCAAATGGCAAGGGTGGCCCAATTCGTTTAATTCCTGGGTATCCGGCCGTGACATGAAACGTCTATAAATTCTACCGTACATCACCAGCCTCCCTCAGTGTAGATGGGGATACCATGGAGCGTGAACGTCTACCCTTAATGTTACAGACTCGAAAAGGCCAAGTCGGTACGCTGTTGTGTGCAGTAGTGCTTCTGGGTACCTTATTTGGAGGTGTGTTCTACGATTTGTCCTACCTGATATCCTGTTTTTCAACACTCAGTCGTCCAAGTGCTGCTCCACCGGTGCCTGAACGTCAAGTGCAATTACCCAACAGTACTACCACGATCACCAACCTCACCACGACGACTCGCCCTCCTACATCACCGTTTTTTAAGCGTACTCCTCGACCTCACCGCCAGCCTGCCCCTACCACACCGTTTTTTAAGCGTACACCTCCACCACCTGACCGTCAGCCTGCCGTATCAACCCCTGAGACGACGACGACGACGACGGAACCTATCATCACTACACTCAGCCCTACCATACCACCGTCTAAGCGTACTACTCGACCTCACCACCGCCATCAGCCTACCGGTGCCGTATCTACTCGCCGATTCGAACGTTTCCACTACACCATCACCCCCACACCTACCAACACGATTCACCTGGGCTCCGGTGAATCACGTTTACCACGGCAACGGTACCCACAACGGTACCCATTGGACTACGATCCCCGGTGGGATCCACGGGAACGCTGGTGGGCTTCTAATCGGCAAGCGCAAATCACCAAATAAGAAAAAAATAAAAAAACTATGGATCCTCGATGGCAGCATCCTTTCACGTGTCTCATCGCTGGACCGACAGCATCGGGAAAAACACACTTCGTTCAACGCCTCATCGAACACAGGGCAGCCCTGATTTCACCGCCTGTAGCTGGTATCCTGTGGTGTTATGGAGCTTGGCAACCCGCGTACGAGGCACTGGCCCGTGTCCCGGGACTCACCTTAGTGGAAGGCTTACCCCCTGAGGATACACCCCAAGACACGTTGGTAGTGGTGGACGATCTCATGACGGAAACGGACAGTCGAATCACCCGTCTCTTTTCCAAAGGCAGCCATCATCGTCGGTTGAGCATTATCTACATCGTGCAGAATCTCTTCAGTAAGAACAAAGAGCACCGGAACATTAGTTTGAATGCTCAGTATGTGGTGTTATTCAAAAACCCCAGAGACGCCTCGCAAATTACCCATCTGGCCCAACAGATGTACCCTAAAAACACGGCCTTTGTACGAGAAGCCTTTGAAGATGCCACCCAACCCGCTCACGGCTATCTACTCATCGACTTGAAACAAGACACGCCCTCTACCCTTCGATTGCGTACTCACATTTTTCCCGACGAGCTACAGACGGTGTACACTCCCAAATAAAAAAAAAATAAAAGAAGAAGACAAGCCACTCTAGCCATCACTCATCATGTCGGCACGAATACGCAGACACGCACCCGCGCTCCGCGTACTCCGCAGCGCGCCACCGGAGGTGGGCCGGGCCCTGGTGCGCGGCGCGGAGCCCGAATTGGTACGGTGTTTGTGTGAAGTGGCCCATAATGTGTTAAAAGGCAATGTCCCCCTCAGTGCTGTACAGAAGGGGCACTTGCAACGGCACAAGGCAGGTCTCAGAACGTTAGTCAAGAAGACGGAGAGTTTGAAGAAAAAGAAACAGGTGTTACAGCGCGGTGGATTTCTCGGTGCACTCCTCGCTCCCTTAGCCGTTGGTGTACTGGGTCCATTACTCGGCTCCATCTTGGGAGGAGGAGGACGCTAACATGGAACATACGAAAAAAATGATGCTGGTCGAACCGCGATTGTTACAGAGTTTACAATCGCCCTATCCCGTGCCGGCCACCGTGCAACAACTCCAATCTCTGGATGAAGAAATGAATACTATACTGCAACAACGTGGACTCTCCGATCACGAGAAAATTCAACGCTACCATCATACACTGAACCGGTACCAGACGTTTATGGATCAATATAGAGGCGTAGCAAGTAGTACTAGTACTACGCCACCACCACCACTACCCACACCACTACCCACAACTACAACAGGGGCTGCTCCATCACCTCAGCTGGAAGAAGAAGTGTTGAGCAGTGTGCCTAAAGCCTACAAGACGCGGGCCCGTTTATTGTTGGACCGGGTGAAACAGCATGCCGATATGAGTTGGAATGCGGAAGGAAATCTACTGATTCGAAACAAAGTGGT
>JAVTVY010024748.1:0-89635 GCA_036873755.1 Hanleya hanleyi
TATTGTTCATTTCCGTGTATAAACAATTAGAACACTTTAAAGCTAAATGCTTCTATTAAACTCATACACATCACGAACTATTCCCCCCGCCGCCCCTGTCCTTCGGGTTATTTTCATATCCCCAATGAGGATTTTCAACTTGACTCGATGTTATTTGCCTTTCCTAGTTAAACAAGCTGAGTAGCTAGCAGGTCCTCCGCCAAGTAGCCTGTTTGAGAGCATACAGCATATACGCTTCCAATATCTCCTTAAATATAACTTGGAAAGTTGGTATGTGTATGTGGAAAGAGACGTTCATCTGGAATTGTTGAGACAATTTGAGGAGGTTTGGGAAGCAGTAATGGGTAGTGTAACACTGGAATGTAAATCTGTAGTTGTATATGGATTTGTGGATGGTGAGGTTTATAAATCGATGAGTGGAATAGATCAAGATATCGCGTTCACAACACAGATGAGTACAATATGGGTGAGTGAAATCCAAGATGGTCAATGGCAGCCATCTTGGATTACATACTACCTCAATGAAAATCAATACCAATCGCTGTCTAACTGATGTGAAGCACCGTCTCAGGTTTGAAGTTGATTGGTCAAATTGTTGTCGAGATATCACGTTCACAAGATCCGAGACAGATGGAATCCAATATCGTCAATGGCAGCCATCTTGGATTTGTACCTCAGTGAAAATCAATACCAATGGCCGTCTAATTGATGTGAAGCACATTCTCAAGTTTGAAGTCGATTGGTCGAACTGTTCTCGAGATATCGCATTCACAAGATGTGGGATGGGCAGAATCCAATATGGTCAATGGCAGCCATCTTGGATTATGTACCTCAGTGAAAACCAATACCAATGGCCGTCTAACTGATGTGAAAAACCTTCCCTAGTTTGGAGTAGATTGGTTGATTTGTTTTTGAGATATCGTGTTAACAAGATGTGGAACGGTGTGAATCCAATATGGTCCATGGCAGCCATCTTGGATTACGTATCTCAGTGAAAATCAAAACCAATGGCCGTTTAACTGATGCGAAGCACATTCTCAAGTTTGAAGTGGATTGGTCAAACTGTTGTCGAGATATCGCGTTCACAAGATGTGGGATGGACAGAATCCAATATGGTCAATGGCAGCCATCTTGCATTACGTACCTCAGTGAAAATAAATACCAATGGCCGTCTAACTGATGTGAAGAACCTTCCCAAGTTTGAAGTCGATTAGTTGAATTGGGACGGATGGTCAATGGCAGCCATCTTGGATTACGAACCTCAGTGAAAATCAATACCAATGGCCATCTGACTGATGTGAAGAACATTCCCAAGCTTGAAGTTGATTGGTGGAAATGTTCTTGAGATATCGCGTTCACAAGATGTGGGACGGACAGAATCCAATATGGTCGATGGCGGCCATCTTGGATTACGTACCTCAGTGAAAATCAATACCAATGGCTGTCTAACTGATGTGAAGCACCTTCTCAAGTTTGAAGTCGATTGGTCGAATTGTTCTCAAGATATCGCGTTCACAAGATGTGGGACGGACGGACGGACGGAAGGACGGACGGCTAGCATTTCCAAGTCCTCCCACCACTTCGTGGCGGAGGACAATAATATGTGATTATATTGTATGCGGAGTATAAGATGAATGCACCACTGGCATGCTAATCCAGTGGTAATCCAGTGGTAATCCAATGAAACGCAGATAATGGTCCTTGTTGAAGGGGAAAATACTCAGCATAACTTTATAAGGTTAAAACATCAGCACAAATATATGATATAGATATTATGACAAAAAAGACATTATCGCCTCGAGTGCACCACGTGGAGTGATGTGCTAAAAACCGGATTTGTATGTGTTAAACCAGACATTCAAACGGAGTCAAACAATGACAATGCAAATGACTGGAAGCGAAGCGCGAAGTCAGGATGCGAAGTCAGGATGCGGAGGCAGGATGCCAAGCGCGAAATCAGGATGCGAAGCCGGGAAGGCAGGATGCGAAGTGGCAAAACCAGGATGCGAAGCGCGAAGTCAGGATGCGAAGGACGAAGGCAGGATGCGAAGCTCGAAATCATGATGCGAATGCAGGATGCGAAGCGCGAAATCATGATGCCAAGCGCGAAGCCAGGATGCGAAGTCAGATGCGAATTTAGGGTGCTAACTCGCGAAGGCATGCAGGATTCGACGGCAGAATGCGAAACGCGAAGTTACCGCACCTGACTTCGCCCATTCGCATCCTGCCTTCCCGACTTCGCACTCTGACTTCGCGCTTCGCATCCTTACTTTTTTATTCTGACTTCGCGCTTCGCATCCTGCCTTCGCCACTTCGCATCCTGACTTCGCGCTTCGCATCCTACCTTCGTCCTTCGCATCCTGACTTCGCACCCTGCCTTCGTGTGTCGGTCCGTAATCATTAACACAATACAGCGATGTCCCTTCTCGGCCATCATATAAAATACATTACATTATTTATTTCCGAGAAAACGGGCAAAATGCATCTCCTGCATTCTAGGACCGGGAGTTTCTGGGGCCTATACGGGCCCTGTTCCCTCACCTGTTGCTCTATGAGAATTCACTTCTTTTTAACTTTGTATTAATGAATCGTATTCGTATTGTACTGTTTTATAATGTTCCAGTACGAAATACAACTAGAAAGTCAAATAGATTCAGGCATGATATGTGAATATTTGACTGCGGCGATCTAGGATCCGGAGCTTTCCTGGCCTAGGCGGCCCCTGGACCCTCGCCGGTTGGGCTGTCTTAATCGACCCATCCCCCCCCCACTATGAATTTTCGCTATATCCGCTCCTGAAATGCTTGTTTTATGTTCATGTATCTAACTGTCTAAGTATTATAAACGTTAAAATATCAGTCCCCCTGCCCAAAGCCAACATATGATAACAAGTGGAATATAGGTGACCATTTCCAACTAACATAATATACCTCGAAATAATTCCTTAATAATTACGGGTGCTTATATCTTTCTATCTACATGAACGTCTCGAAAGTAGACCTATACGTTGAACTTTGAGCAAAATACCGGCCCGAATATTTGCATTTAGTATAACAAAATGAACCGTGGGCTACAGCTAATCCGCTTAGCTGATATGCTTTTACAACGAGAAGACTGGTGCAGCCTGCTATATAATTCGTTTATTTGCAGAATTATTCAGGAAGTTGCTATCCGCAAGAGATTATTTCACTTAATGACCATTACCATATCATAAAGGCAGTGAAAGACAGAAATAAATTAACATTAAATGCGACAAGCGAATTATTGTGCATATGCAACTTTGAGTGGCAAGGGAAGACAAAGCTGTGTGGCGCAGATCGCCTCCACTGCTCAACATGGCCTGGGAAATTGAACCTAGAGTAGATGGGACAACGGTTTTCGAAGCTGAAAATTAAGCATTTCTGTACGGGTGACAACATTTGCCAGCATATTAAGTTTTTATATATTATTATTATTATTTTAGATTGGGGAATACACAAATACATACACATGAAAACATTTCAAATGTCGGCTATCAACCTTTTCCAGGACTAAAATCTCTTCTGGAACACTTCCTGTTCGCATTCTATGGCATGGCTAACTCGTTCAATATGATAATAATCATTCAATATATTTTAAAGGCAGTAACATAATTGGTAGTTTGCCATTCAATTTACATCTGTATATAAATTGTTTAGCTAATAAAATACAACAATTTATTACTTCATCTGCAGTTTTTGTTCCCCCCAAACATAAGTAACTTGTTGGTAAACTGTACAAATGTACCCGTTCCAGTCTCTATCCAGTCCGCAAGACCGCTCCAAAAAGCTTTTGAGATTTTGCACTGAACAAATATGTGCTCTAATGATTCTGTCTCTTTTTTGCATAAATCACAAATAGCGGAAAACCTCATCTTGATTTTCCGAAGGAAAGTATCTGTAGCCAGTATTCTGTTGGTTATTTCGACATTCTAGCCATATTAAACTGGTGTCAGACGTGCTCAAAAAGAGTAGCAAGTGAATTAACTTTCCATTCATTTTGCTGAATCGTGAATATTCTTTCCCATTTGGCTTCGCAATTTGGCTTACTATACTTTCTCTTGATGAATATTCAATAAGAAGGTTTACATCCCTTTCTTCTATTTGTCAAAACTGCGACGGGATAGGGTATAATCGGGTTTTCTAGTTTACCGTACTTGGAAGGGAACTTTTTCATATAAGCGTTCACAGCTTTAATCACCCAAAGGAAAGTTATAACATTTGTCGAACAATCAAATTGTTTTTCAAATTCAGTATATGAAAGAAATTCTCCTTTCGCATATTAAGTTAATTTCGAATAGTATATCCATACGATGTGCTATTCTATTTTCCCATCGAAAATGTTTTACTTGCTTCCAATTTGATTTGAGAATCAGGGTTCCATTTGCATTTTCATGAAGCACCTAAAGGGTTTCAAGAAAAAGCCGAAAGTAGTTCATATTTGCCAGCATGGCGTTATAATACCATATCGGGTCTATCTCATGGTTCTTTAATTCATCTAAGTATTGTATATCTTCTTGCTCCCATTCCAATTTAAAGTTTGAGAATTTTTAGAGAAATACACTATAAGGCGTTCAGCTGGAGTGATTAATTGGGGGCCGGTCGGTGGCAATTAACGCGGAGACCTGATGACAGTTGACGATAGCTGCTGGGCCGATTAAGCAAGGATCACAATTGTGTAATGCACGAGGCGAAGTCTATTCTGACTAATCATTATATAAAACTTCGAACAAAATAGAAGATTGTAACATTTCCGTCGTAACGTTTGCTGTTAGAATAGAGTTTTTTACCCAGAAATCATCAACTTAATGTTTGCAAAGGAGGAAGTCTAACAATAGAATCGAAGAATTTAACTCTTGAACCTTCTGTTATTATGTAGCTTGGGTTCTTGTCATTATCACTTATTATTGACGCTTCGAAAACGTTATGGACAGATGCACAGGTCTAAGTAGCACTGTGTTGTCAGAGATTTTTTTGAAAATTTAAAACTAATTTTTTTTTAGTTTTAAAATTTTAATTTTTTCAAATTTCAAATTTCAAATTTTTTTTAACATCTTGGAAACATTAAATTATTATATTATGGAAGACGGTAGCGGCCACTCGCCTTCTCGCATACTCGCCCTGTAATTTGCTGACACGAGAGGTCGAGAAGTCGAGAACGCGAGGCGAGAAGTCGAGATTGCGAGGCGAGAAGTCGAGATTGCGAGGCGAGAAGTCGAGAACGCGAGGCGAGAAGTCGAGAAGTCGAGGCGAGAAGTCGAGATTGCGAAGCGAGAAGTCGAGAACGCGAGGCGAGAAGTCGAGATTGCGAGGCGAGAAGGCGAGATTTTATTCGACTTCTCGCCTTCTCGTCTTTGCTTTGTAGCAAAAAGGGCGAAAAGTCGAGAAGGCGAGCATGCGAGAATGGACGGATTCTCGCGTTCTCGACTTCTCGCCTTCTCGCCCTTTAAAAAAAAGGGCGAGAAGGCGAGCATGCGAGAATGGACGAATTCTCGCGTTCTCGCGTTCTCGCCCTTTAAAAAAAGGGAGAGAAGGCGAGCATGCGAGAATGGACGGATTCTCGCGTTCTCGCGTTCTCGCCCTTTAAAAAAAAAGGGCGAGAAGGCGAGAAGGCGAGCATGCGAGAATGGACGGATTCTCGCGTTCTCGCGTTCTCGCGTTCTCGCCCTTTTCAAAAAGGCGAGAAGTCGAGAAGGCGAGCATGCGAGAATGGACGGATTCTCGCGTTCTCGCGTTCTCGCCCTTTTAAAAAAGGCGAGAAGTCGAGAAGGCGAGCATGCGAGAATGGACAGATTCTCGCGTTCTCGCGTTCTCGCCTTCTCGACCTTTTCAAAAAGGCGAGAATTCGAAAACGATCTCGCCTTCTCGCCTCGCAATCTCGACTTCTCGCCTCGCGTTCTCGACTTCTCGCCTCGCAATCTCGACTTCTCGCCTCGCAATCTCGACTTCTCGCCTCGACTTCTCGACTTCTCGCCTCGCGTTCTCGACTTCTCGCCTCGCAATCTCGACTTCTCGCCTCGCAATCTCGACTTCTCGACTTCTCGTGTCAGCAAATTACAGGGCGAGTATGCGAGAAGGCGAGTGGCCGCTACCGTCTTCCATATTATATAGCTTACTCTGATACTCATACATGGTCATATTTTAAAGCGCGAGCCCGTGTTTGCCAAGCATGGAAAATTACACAAAGTATATACCAAATACATAGACTATTTGGTATATACTATTTTGTGTAATTTTCCATGCTTGGCAAACACGAGCTCGCGCGTTAAAATATGACCATGTATGAGTATTAGAGTAAGCTATATAATAATCTAATCTTTCCAAGATGTTAAAAACAAATTAAAATTTTAAAATTTAAAAAAATTAAATTTTAAATTAAAAAAAAATCTCTGACAAAACTGCTACTTAGACCTGTGGACAGATGCATTCAGCAGGTTGATTTTCATAACATGATTATGTGATCAACACCAAAAATAATATCGTTCGGCTTCTTTACACCGTTATCCCACCCTGAAAACGTGGAATCTAATCGACTTTAAATGAGTATTTGTTGCCAAATGGATGGGCGAACTCCTCTTCCTTTATTAGAATGCAGTGCTTTATGTTTGTTGATGTAATACTGAAACAGGAACATGGAAGTGTTATTCAGTGAAATTCACATGGTATCGGTACTAACTTTTCTTGAATATTTTCACAAGCATTGTACTATAACTGGTAGGTCGAAATGCCCCAATAATCTGCAAGAATACATGGATAATACAACACGTGTTACATTTCTCTTCAACCAATATTATGATTAATATATTGTTATATTCTTTCACCTAAGTTTTATTGCTTAAATTCAATGTTCATTATCTGCTCTCACGTGTGCCTTTTGTGTGTGTGTAACAGGCTTGCCTATAAGATCAGATATAAATATTGGAATTAAACATATTTAAAGATAATACATTGGGAGATGAATGTACAAGCAACGAGTAAGCTGGAGACCCCAATTGACCACAAGCTGGGTAATCTTCATCTTCATTTAATCCAGCCAATTTCTACGTTCCCACTTCGAACCTGCCTTGATTTATCTGACCCCTTCAGTGTTCAAAATCCGGGGTGTAAATTTCACCTTCTAACGGCAGAAGAACCAATCAGAACGTACACATCGATTGCGAGTGAAGGTCAGTGAAGTCACGTAGAGTGACATCATCCTCTATTATCGGCGTCTTTCCTCCTAATAAGGTGCCCACAATGTAGGTCAGCCAATCAATAACGCTCTTGTGCGACCCATTTCAAATTTCAAATACCTTCGAGGTCAGTGACGTCTCGTGTCTATTTATAAGTTATTTGAACATTGAAGGGGTCCAGATAAATCAAGGCAGGTTCGAAGTGGGAACGTAGAAATTGGCTGGATAAAATGAAGATGGGTAATCTTGAATCGGGCACAAAACACTGTCGGGCGTACACCGTTTACGTAAGCGGCAGTCAAAAGACGGCTGGCACCTGTGTTCAGCCAAGCGTGCAGTAATATACCGCGGAGGCCAGTTAGCAGAAATTACTATCTATAGTTGGGTATGGTTGCAAATGTGCGTTAGTTTTGATCAAAGCTCAAGAAAAACACTCGCGTGATTATTTATATGATAGATCAAACTGAGATATTCAAATCGTAACTTTGCTTATATCGTCCGGTACCTCATTCACCATCCGGTACTCTAAATTTGAAGTTAAATCAGCACGTTTTCTACCAGTTTGTTTTCTTACACGGCGCACTGCCCAGTACTTTTTATATCGTCTGTTGCACTCTCTCGTAATGTCGCATACAATATTGTGTATGTCCCATATAAATAACGATTAAAATTTGCCGTTTCCTAACGTACCCGGTGCACGATTTTAATCACACTCTCATCTGTCTGATTTGGAATCATCCCGCCTAACTTTCCTGGTCGGTCTCTCCCAATCTAGGTAAACGAAGATGGTAAATCAGCAGAATATTCCTTGATATTATATGGCAGTTCACTGAGATTGATTCTTCCCCGGTATACTGTTAGAAAATTATAGAACTGGCTATGATCTTTTAGTTCTCACCGTGATAGAGATATTATACGCCGTTTTCTGTTAATGCCTGATACGCTTTCGCAGTAGGGCATTTATTTTACAACATTTCATCTGTTTTTTTGTATCGTTTTCTGATTAAATGATCAAGTTTTCTCCGTACCAGTGTGTTTTCATTTATCCACTGGTACTTTGTACATCGCTCGGTATTCTTTCCCATGTTGCCTGTTGACGTCCGAGGCAAGATTTGGTGAATTATTCATGTTTTCCATTACCTTATGGTTCACCGCCCGGTAATTTTTACTTCGTCCAGTACACCCTACAATAACCCCTGGGTTCTTCTAGATCTTTTTGAGTCGCCCGATAACCGCGCGATTCCATCTTAATATTATTGTATAGTGCTCGTTTAAGTTGATCCGCTTGACTGACCATGCAGTGTTCTCCGGATGACATTTATCGTCACGACAAATATGATACACAAAGGCAGAAAAATCACGCCAATTTTACTGAGGAGGTCTAGTCCGAATGGGTCGTGTTGAGTATCATATTGAAGCACTCGTGGGGCTGCGCCGGGTATCCTGGATATGTCGCCGATTTGCGCATGCGTGGGCAGAGAATAATGGAGAATGGGCATTTGAACGAGCATCCGTGGTCCGATTGGGTCGTGTGAAGTGTCAGTTTGAAGCACTCGTGGGGCTGCTACGAAAATGTCTTTGTGCTTCGCTATTCCCTAGGTTAATCTATTGACAGACGGCGACGAGAACATGACGCGAACGTTCGTTGCACGTAACGTTTGGAATTTTTCAAATACGACTCACGGCGGACGTTCGTGTCGCACGCCGCGCTATGTATTATTTTCAGAGCAGAACATCCATTTTCCACTTTCCTATAAGCACAAATGTCTATAATGTGCCGTATTTGATTGGTCACAAATGGCTCTGTTCAAGAACAAACTTGATCAGATGTTAAGATATGTTAGATGCAGGAGAATATCGCAAACTAGGCGAGTCATAATATTAGATGACTGTATACTTAACCTGTCAACGACACAGTTGAAATGACAGAAGTCCGCCACTAAGAGTCCAACTACTGGATCGGTTACAACTAAGAATTTTAAAAAAGCTTAGATGTGCGGAACAACAGCTACCCTGAATATTATTCTTGGAACATGAGGTCTTTCTGCCATCATTGATAACTGTTGACAGCTTCTGTCGGACTGGTAGTCAGCATAGTTCTATGTACACTATTATTTATCCTATTAATTTGGTGACAATTTTATTATATAAATTAGTGTTTGGATCATGGACGTCGAAATTCCTTATTCGACGACGGTTGAATATTGAATGACGTACTAGACTCTTGTGTTGTATTCCATATTATGACATACTATCTTCAATTCGTGTTACTCTCTAAATTGATATCATTTGTTCTTTTTGTCATAATATCTATATCATATATTTGTGCTGATTTTTTAGCCTTATAAAGTTATGCTGAGTATTTTCCACTTCAACAAGGACCATTATATGCGTTTCATTGGATTGGATTACCACTGGATTACCATGCAATACAGATTATCACTAAATAAATCGTCAATAACAACACAACAAGAGAGACTATAAAATATGTCAATTCTTCCTTCTCTGTTATGTAATCAAGTGGCCGTCGAGGTATCGGTTCTCTTGCATCACCGCTCTTTTCGCCTAGCAGATGTGTTTTATTCTACAAAATGGAGGTGTGTTGACCAACAGGGGATTGCCGGGTTTATGTAATACAGGGAACCATTTTATTTACGTTATTAATCTTGATATTTCATATTCATGTTTTGAGGAAAAAAATTCGATACATCTAACCCCCAGTTTTGAATTTTCACTGTGTCGTTCTCACTCTTTTTCCTATGACTCCCCTCCCCCATAATTCACACATTAACATACACAACTCCCAGTCGTTGAATTCAACCAAATTTGTTTATCTTACAATTTCGATTTGACCGCCAGTTGTTGCGTAAAGATGTTGGCAAACAGGCGGAGCTGTTTCTAAATCCACAGAGCCGATAGCTAAACAATATCAAAACTGTCTTTGTGTCAAATCACGCTTAATTATTTCAGGGAAAAAATTTGGTGAGGGAGACATCTTATTGCTGGGTTTGTATATACTATAACCATTCCCACATGCCCTCACAATATCTCAGTGATATCTATAATTAATTATGAATTGTTATCTTAAGTATATGTAATTCAATGTTGAGATGTCAGTTTTCTCAGTCAGTGTGCAGAGCAGTTAAAATTGTGTTTTTTGGTGAAGTTGGGCTATGGAAGCATGGGTTTTTTTCTGTCCTCAAATGGGAATATTAAGAGTTCTCGCAAATACAAATGCCGTTGGTATAATATAAGCTAGGGTACGTCTCTTAACCATTTCATTCTTGAGTAAGACAACCTTATATTACAGGCGATACTTTCGGTCCTCCAATTTCGTAATACTCATATTCACTCAATTTATTCATCCAAGAAAACAGAAGTTAAGTATATTACCAATAACAATCTCGTGTTGCGATTCTTGCTCTCTGTATTTTATCAATTGTAAGTGGATAACTCACCACACTTACCAATAGGGAAGTATATTGCGGATGAAATGTGGCAAGGAAGAAGACTTTTTTCGATATAATGAAGATATATTATCAACGAGTAAAATTTTGTAAAAATATTACTCATATTTTATTTACCAAATCTCTGTATTAGTGCAGTAATCTGGCCACTTTGATTAAATTTCTCAAAACGTTATTTTGTTGTTCCAAAACAAAGTTCGATTTGTGCGACTGTATTATCGGCATTTTCCTTTTATAAAATACACAGTTATCTTCTGTTAATAAGAGAAAGCAAACTCAACAAAATACAGCAGATGGCAAGCGAATATTTAAACAGGAGTGTCAGTTGGGTAGCTTGTTATACTATGCGCAGTGCATAGTGGGAGCGACACGTGAATCGTCCAAATATCAGTAAAATATAATAGAACGGTTGATTTCGGCTTCTATCGGCTAGGAAATCCGGTTTCAGCCATGTCAGCCCAACCAGAGGGCGAAAATTCCTCTATCGGTTGGACACATCGATAACATGTAATATGATCTTCCTGGCTGTAGAACTAAAGAAATCGCCGTGATGTCCATGTCAGGATTAGCAAAATTTCGCCAAACAGGATTATGAGCGGCCAATAACTTCCAACGGCGAGGCGCGGATGACCGAGGAGCTTATCGGGATTTCGGCTCATTCGGACCAACAAACGGCTATGGGTGACTTGTAATATCTCCAGTTTATCTGGGGGTTAATATTTTAATGGTGTTTCAAATACCAACGTAAGTAACTGAGCTACCGATTTTAAATAAGTAGATAATAAGTCACGGAAAAGCCGATATAATCCAACTGACGGGTGTAAGAGCCAACATTGGTAATGGTGAGCGATTCAGACCAAACTCTGACTCATAGTGTCAGCCGAGAAATTTCTCGATCCATCTCAAAGGCATCGAGAAAGTGCCTCGATTAATTGGACGTGACCCCTAAGTCGAATTCAGATCCCATTCCTATTTGTCTGGTGGTACAAATGATAGCCCAAATGATGCTCGTCCATTCCTCCCATGTACATGATCATGATGATGTCTTTTCTAATGGCTTCTTACTTTAGACGGATTAAACATTAACTTTGAACATACGTGACGCACTCAAGCCATGGTCAGTGTGTCCATTTGTATGTAATTTCTACGAATTAAGACCAATAACTTTTCATCTTCTCTATGAGGTGAAGTACATTGAAATCGATACACTCTGGATCATTCCGGATCAATCCAGATAGCTCCGTATCACTCTGAATCATTACATATCACTCCGGAACATTCCGGATCACTCCGGATCATTTTGGATCCCCATGATAAGAAATAGGGGGAAAATGCTACAGTGACGCACAATAATACTGATAAATCTTAAACCACACAATAGCGCTCAAATACTGATGCTACAAGGCTATTAAACCTGGAATAAGTGCTCTTATATTAACCCATTAAATCTGTTTCGTCAAGTGTTTCATTGGGGATTAAAGTTGCAACGCCATGTTAAATGATCGAATTCAACGACACTCAAATATAAAACTGTCACAAGGTGAAAACGCTCACGCACGCATGAGCTGTTTGCACTCGTTCCTATTCATGAAATTTGACTACAACACTATTCATGTATAGACGTGGTCAATTGTGTTCTCATTGCGCCACCGTGTGAAAGTTATCAATGTTCCAGGACCTACGAAGTAGGGTAGACATTAGGACTCCGACGCGCAATGAACTCTTGGGAATTCCTCCGCCCCAAGTTGGAATCTTGCCTATATTATGATGGGCACAGCCCAATTCAGAATCACCAGTGATTTTCATCAAAAATCACCACAAATTTTCATCAAAAGTAGGTCAGCTCAGGACTTGCTGGTACCCTAATGCACCTTCATGCAAAAACTCATGGTTTTAATGTCAACGGTTCTCCTTATTTTCCCGACGAAAGGATTCGGATAGACTCACTCACTCACTCACTCACTAAGTGCCGGACAATTTTGCAGATGGCAGCCTACTTCGTGGGTAAACTTTTAGACATCTTTAACTCGCCTTGACCATTCAGCTATGTACTGTGTGGCTACGGAAATTACTAACCTCCGATCGAGGTGCAGATTTTATATTTATTCTCTCTACCAGAGGTGTTAGCAACCTCAGCTATAAATTGCACCGAAATAACCAGTCTGCATATATTTTGACGAATTGATGAATTTCGGCGATTCACGACCACAACTTGCGACGGGGTATAGGGTAAGACATTAGGATGTAAGATACATTGTATTTTGTTATTGCTGACCTACATTCACTCACTATTTTGGGACAGAATTGGGTCTTTCAGGACATGGCTACTGTTATTGCTTCCCTTAAAATGTCATAACTAAAGAGTAGACGAACACATTATTAACACATTTTCAAGTGATGTACTCTCACCAACCTGTAACCATTTCGGTCATCTATACGCGGTAAGACTGACCCTGGGATCGTGTGTATCCATTTCAGACTACTTTCGGCAACTGCTAGGGGGAATTTCCAGAAATCAATACCACGTGACTTCGCCAGCCAATCCGCTAAAGTCTACCGACGTAACCCCAACGTAACCCGCCATTTTCGAGTCATGTGATGATCTACTTGTTCAAAATTACAGATCTACCACACGTCTTGGATGATACGAAAGTTATTCATACATATATATTTTGTAAGCCCAGGCAATATCTGTTTCCGAGGTATATATGAAAACCTGTAATTTATTAGAGTTTTCGAGTCTGTTCTCCGCCGGATGAAGGCCGAACAGAATCCGGTAAAACACCGGATATCGCTCCACGATAATGGAGACACACGATTCGCAAGCCATCTTATGGATGGCGAAGTGTACGCAAATGGCACTCTCACCTCATTAACGCTGGTAATCTTCAGGGGATGAAATAACGGTGCAAGCAACCAACAAAAAACGGTAGCAGTACCAGGGGCAACCAAAACATTGAGCCAGTGTGGTATTCCATATACATACAGTTCTGCACAATTTCCCATCAAGCTGAGTGATGATATAGCTGTTGCGACAAAGGATAGAGACGTCGGTAGGGATGTCAGTTTCCTTTGTCCGATAAAATAGTTAGACGATGAGACCCTGTTCCTTCGTTCTCTATATGCATGGTAGAATCCAATCCCCAGGGATATGAAACAGGTGAGTCCAGTGACGGCATAGTCAGCGGCGTGGAAAGCACCTTTGCTTTCAGGCATCTTGGAAAGATTCAACGCTCATACACGAAAAGTGTATTTTATATCGAGCTTAGAGTATGCACGAATGGACATATTGCTCCATTTTCTGATAGGCTGACCTGTTATCAAGTCATGCCGTGGGGTCTCATTTTTGTAAAAAGCTATTTGTGGAATTTATGCCAAGTATCAGATGTTTTATACTAGCATAGCCTACAGCCAAGCCTATATATATATACACGTGCCAGATGCTCTAGTGCAAGATTACGTTTTTGCCAGTTGAACTATATCAATCAACTCCCCCACAAAATATCGACACGACAAGAGTATTGTTGCAGGGATAGCTTTACGATCCAAACTGCTAGCCCTGTTACCTCGAAATAAATCGTACATGCCAGGAGATTGCTCCAAACCGGTTTTGGCCAGAAACTAGAACTTTGGGCAATCTTCGTGCATGCTCTGAGATCGTCAGATAGGAATTGAGACCGAGAGAGATAGGACGTTTATTCGGGTGGTGGAGGGACAATTTTAACGGGGATATTTTAACTATCTATCGCAGTAGGTGTTGCTAGTCGAGGCATACACCAATGCTACGACATCTGGTGATCAGAGATAAAATTAATTTTGAGTACGGTTGAGAACCAATTTACGCTGGAAAACCAGACTGTGAAAAATTCGAGTCGCGGTAAACAAACGCGATACGGTATGGAAGCCGGCCATTTTCCCTTTGTTCGCGTTTCCCCAATCCCTGTTATATTGACCGGCTGTCCACGCTTAGATTGAAGGTTGAATTGGTTTACCGGGAGAAGTCCATCCTGATAAATATGGGCTAATTTAGTAGACGATTCTGTATGAATTCTTTCACGGCTCGCGGGCTGTTGATTGCGGAATAGCTCAGAACATGATTTTCTTTGTCTGGCTGGTTGGCTCAGGCAATAGTAATTTGAACACAGGCTTGTGTGGTGTTACGGTTATTTGTTTCGCTATTCTTGGGAGATTCTGTTCCATTTCAGTCCGGGCTATGAAGTATTTTTTCTGGTGTTTGGCCGGCTGGCATTTCTATGAGATAGTGTGTCGGTCGGAGTCATGTAATAAACTTGGTGTCGCTGTATATAAAGTAGTATTGTTGCCCTGTGTTGGACGCGATATACTATAAGTATGGCCTACTTGAGGATAAATTCGGTACACATAAGTTCGTGTGATTATGGCAATTGATCGTTTCGCCGCTCTTCGTTGGGAAATCAGTTCTGTCCAATTCGGCCTGGGCTATTAAATATGTTCCATTCGGTGTGTACTACTAAATATATTTCTGGTATATAGCCAGCTGAGCTTGTCAACATTTCTTGCAAATAGTGTATCACATTGACTCCTTGAACTTGACGTCGCTGTATATACAGTGCCGATATTTATATTACCCCGTGATGGGCGCGCTGTGTTATTGTTAGCTCAAGGCCTACGCGGTATAATTTGGCACTGTCGACAACATGTATAGGTCTGTGTAATGTGGCAGTTAATCGTTCCGCCTCTTTGAGAGACTTGATGCGTCTGCTATTAAATATATTTCTGTTAAATAGCCAGCTCAATAAGCCAACATTTCTTGGAAATAGTGTATTACTCTATTCATTTATTGAACTTGACGTCGCCGTATATACAGTTTTATTGTCCTGTGATAAACGCGGTATGTTATTAGTAGTGACACGTTGACCGTTCGTGGCCAATATATTTGTTAAAGCCGGATAAATTTACTCAGTTGTATTGAATGCGATTTGAGCCCGGGGGAGGGGGGGGGGGCTATACAATGTTAAAATATTTGCACTGGCTTATCATATAGAGCTAGTATAGGGGAAAATTTGAATTTTTAAGGAGTTTTTTCTCCATTGTCGCTCCAGGTGTTACTTTTATGTGATAGGTTACGGTTGTGTGGATTGACTTTTGTGTGAGATATTTCTGCTATGTGATAGTGTTAATGTATATGAGAGCATTTTGTGAAGTTGATATTGGCGTTTGAGAGGGGTTTGTGTGGGGAATACAAATGTGTGTTGATGGTGAATGCTCAGATTATTCGCAGTTCAATTTAATTTGAGAACGGTTGATTTTTTTTTCTGCTAACGTTTTCCCCATCCCAATAAAAGGGAAACACGTTTTGTCTTTGTGTTTCAAGATATTTTTTGAACGTTTGGTCCCTAATTTGCATAGTTCCACTTATGTCGTGGTGTTCGTGATAGTCGAATTTGTCGGCTGTCAACTGGTCGGCTAAAAATATCGCTCATCGGGTCAATTTCTGTAGCAATCCAGATGTATATTGACAAAATTGTGTTTGTCCGATGCGTGATTTGTATTGCTCAGTTTATAGTTTGGGGCATTGCCAGTCATGCAACCGACATTCATGGCGATACCATGGTGTTGTCCGTTTGATAACAGTAATCAGACTTTCCTCAATCCTTTTGAATTGAGTTAATGACCTGTATTTCTTGTTTTTGTTTTCTCCCTCCTTCTGGATTAGTTCAGGAAATTGTTTTGTTTGAAATTTAATTGAATGAGAACATGCTTATGTTTAATCCATGAGTGGTCTGAAGGTTGTTCATGAGGTTGGACACTATGGGGGTGATGGAGGTTTTAGAGAAGCAGGTCAACAAATGTTGGTTGTTGGCTTTGGTTACACATTTGGAATTATTTTGGAAATAAAGGAGAGAGTACTGGTATCTTGATCGAGAGACCTTTCTGGGCTGGGTGGTGCTAGGTTGGTTCGTCGTGATATGGCTGAGATATTGTTGAAAGCGACGTTGAATTCTATTCGCTCGCTCACTCAGAAGACATTCAGGTTGTAGATTTCCTCAGATATGAACATTGGCTTTATAGACTGGATTGGTTATAGGTCAGTTTCCGATATAGGATCCCATCGGTTTCCGCGACTTCGCCTAATCTAAATTTGAAGCTGTCTTAAATTAGTTGGGCTCACTCAGAATCTTCCAACATAGATTACTATTTCCCGAGATCAGAATAAACATACATGGTTTAGAAATCTTGGGTATGGAAAGTAGTTTTATATAGTGTTTTGGTTACAATTCAGTTTCCGTTGTGCGCAAAGCACTTATTCGTGGTACACAAACGGTTTCTGACTTTCACTGAACCAGATTTGAAGCTATTCCATAAATTATTTGAGCTCAATCAGAGCCTTCCAATAGTTTACATATATGTTTGTGTTGTGAATGAGTAAGTTTAAATTTTGATACAGTTTATCATCTTGAGAAGACAGACTATTTCCTGGTTGTATTTGAACTCGGAAGTTATAACTCCTCGATGTGATCCAGTCTAAAACCCAGTTTGTATTATTTGTTGCATTCCTCCAGGCACGGGGGACCGTGTTGACTGAAGGTTTATTAATTTTGAACACCGGTGGCCTGCTTTGGTTTTTGGGCACAATTGATAATTGATTGTTTTTTCCAGGTGCACCCTGGGTTTCTTTAGTGCCCTATTTATAATTAGTTGTAAATTGAAATAGTACAAGATTATAACAGAGAAGTGGCAACGCGTTGACTGTGTGATAGCACTGGTTCTGGAGACTGGTCTTGTTCTTTTTTTTTTTTCGCTAATGTATGTAGCTGAATAGGCAGACTAGAACGTGTTGACTGCGGTAACACGTGTGCATTTGTTCATGAATGTGTTTCATTATTTTGAACTCATGAGCAATGCACATGTTTAAATATTTTCATTTTCTGGGTCTGAGAGGTCGACACTATACGAGTTATTTTTGGTGTCAAATTTGGACATCCTGTTGTGGACTCTTATTTTGTTTCAGTGATTTTCTGGAGTGGAGAATCACTGAGCGTGAGAAGTTGATACTACGGATTATTTCTGGTGTCAAATTTGGACATACTGTTGTGAACTGTTTGATTTATTTATTTTTTTTTTTTTTCTCCGTGATTTTCTGGAGTGGAGGATCACTGAGCGTGAGGAGTTGACACTATGAATTATTTTTTTGTGTCAAATTTGGTGTTTTGTAGGGGACAAAATATGTGGATTGTGATTGGTATTCTTTATTTCTTTTCAATTGTTTGCAGCAACCGTATGTCATTCCACTTTGGACTGACTTTCATTTTTCAGTGAGTTTCTGAATTGGAAAATTACTTAGTCTTTGAATGTATTTGATTGGATTGTGGTTGAGTATTCCTTATTTCTTTTTTATTTGTCTGCATATACCATATATATCATTCCACGTTGATTGACATGACAGATTAAGGGCCGTTAATGTGTTAATGATCATAGAGGAAGCACTGCAAAAAATTGAAGGGGGTGAGAAGTGGTCGAAGTACATGTCGAATAGAAGAAATTCTTGGACTAGATAAAGAGGTGGGCCAAGTGCATGAGAAGGTTAGGGCATATGAGCTTCGGTTAGGTCGAGTAGATGCTCGACTGGTTGAGGGTGGCCCTTATAATCCAAACTAGTGAACCACCACCGGTAGGTCGAGTTGGACCGCCGGTGTCGGGATGTCCTTTAGAAAGCCTTCCGGACACTGGCGCTCCATGCAAATTTCTTGCCCTTATGGTCAAGGCCTGCCTCCCCCGGGTCAACACGTTCCGACGACGGCAGCAATTGTTGCGGTTAGCAATCTGCGGTTTTCGGGATGGCTGGCCTGGTGGGGGTGGCGTCTGTGTGTGGTGTGGAGACTTGGGGTGTCCGGTGTTTACGAGTGTCCGGCTCCTGTCTTTTAACTGAGGTAGGACATTTTTGATATGGTGGGTGTCCGCCCTTGGTATATCGCTGAGAGATATGACAACGGACGCTGGTCACCGGGACATTCTCGACCATCAGACCGGTTGTTGCAACATGTGTATTGCTATGTGATCTTCGAGATGGCTGGCTTGGTGGGGATGGAGTCTATGTGTGGTGTTCAGGCTGGGAGAGTCCGGTGGCTACGAGTGTTCGTCTCCTGACTTTTAACTGAGGTAGGACATTTTTGTAATTGGTAGGTGTCTGCCCTTGGTGAAATGATAAGAGATATGACAACGAACGCTGGTCCCCGGGATACTCTTAGTCATCAGACCAGTTGATGGCTCTCAGGGAGCACGAGGTTATCAAACACATACTGCATTTCCACTCCAGTCCGTGCTTAATGAACCGTTACATCGTCCCCAATGTGGTGTTGTATAGATTGTCATTTGTGAAGTCTTGCCTTGGGTCCAAGTTGTCTGGTTTGTACTGTTAGGGTTGGATGTTTTTGTGTTTCATTTTTGTGTGATTATGTTTGAATTGATGTTGATGTTTTTAGTAAGATGGTGTTGGATGTTCTTGTTTTCCTTGACTCTCAGAAGAGACAAAAACGATTAAAATATTTTGGGAAACTTACAGTATTCAGTAAGGAAAATAGAGATAGTTTGGGAGGAGATGAAATGGTGGAAGAATCTAATGGGGACGGTGTTTGCGTGACGGTTCAAGTCCACCAGTCTCGGAAGCCTCGACTTATGTCAGCTCATCACGCTATGATCTGAGAAAGTTCGATTTCAGACAGTCACATGTAGGACGTTTAAGGTTGATTCAGTGAGAGGGAAACTTTTCCAGATGCTGGTAGGCAGTAAGGGAATGAATAAATAAGGGGTTCCCTCGCCCTTGGCTATCACGGCCCTTCCGACCACCGAAACTATGTTACTTGTTCCCTAAATCCGGTCACTTGAGCCATTTTTAGGAGTCCCCAGGGGTTGACTTTGCCAATTCGGGGAATGAACAGTATGGGAATGCGGATTAGGCAGGTACCACTGTTTGTGTTAGATTTTCGCTCTACTGGAGAGGTGGTGTTGGCGCCCTTGGTTGACGGCCTATGGTTGGGTTTTAAGTTTCTCTTGGCCTATGGGTGTGTAGTGGATTTTGGAGATGGGGTATTGGTTGTTTGGGAGAGGAAGGGTTTTTTTTGCAGTTTGAGTTTTTATGGAGTGGTGATTTGTTTAACGTGGGCTTTATATTGTTCTGCCAGTGACAGCTGTGGGGATATATTCATGTGTGCCATCCCGTATATGCAGTGGAGGTTAAATTGTATTTGGTTTTGTTGTACAGGATGTTTATTTCAAGCATTGTGGAATTGAGCTTTTGAATTTCTGTTTTGTTGTACAGCATGTTTATTTGGAGCACTGTGAAATTGAGTTCTGGACCCAAATTGTTGCTGATGTGCTGTGTAATGTAATGTGTATTTGGAAATATTATTCTGGAGAATATGATGCGTTGTGATGAATTAGGTGTGGTTGAGTATCCTATGTGAAGGAAGCGGGTGCTAGACGCCTGGGTTCGTTTTTGCTGTGTGGTTAGAGAATTTCTGTGTATGAAGACTGTGATGCACATTTATGCGTTAATGGCATTTCTATGTGAAGCCTGTTGAGATTTTATTTTGTGTTCTTTGTGGGTTTTTCTGTGTGTTGAGCTGTGTGGTATGTTTGTGAAAGTCTATGAAGTGAAGTTCAACATATGGAGTGACATGGAGGAGAGACAGTTAGATAATATGTAGTGCTGATAGCCATGTCGGAGACATGGGGTTGAGGTAGACGTGCCTCTTCAGCCCATGTCTTCGTCATGAAGCCCTGGTAGAGTTGTCTATCCGATATTTTGTAGTACGCGGTATGATTTATTGTGACTCCGTTGGGGCAGAATAGCCACCACTCGGGGAGTGAATACATGCGTCATTATTTGATTATAGTCTCAACCCTGTTCTAGTTATGAGCTCAACGATTTTGTGAGCGTGAGCTTGATACCTGTGGAGGTGTAGCAATTATGGTTATGTTATTCCTCTGCAGACATTCTCTCTGGTGGGGTAGCCGTTTACGAGAGCGTATGTACGTTGGGATCAGTGGCGTGTAGTGCGCACACACGTTTCTGACTCGTCGTGCGTACGCCCTTGAGGGGCTCTTCCACTCGAAATTGTTGGCTGCTGATGACTGCGAGCCTTGAAATTATTAGGGGAGGGAGAATGGGGAGCTCAATATATAGTCTGGACAGCCAGTAGTTTAGAGGCTTGTTCCAGTAGTGGATTTTATGACGGACTGGTGCTTATTGCGGCCATGTAGCTGGTAGGCTGGCCTGCAGAGTAGATTTCTAAGAATTAAAGTGAGCAGTTCCATGCGGCCGATTGTATTTATTTGGGACGTAAAGCTGGTAGGCTGGCCCGCCGATTATATTTTTGAGAAATAAATTGATCAGTCCCATGAGACTGACTATTTGAACGAGATTTTTAGTGGGTTTGGGTGTAATTATAGACAGTCTGGTAATAACACTGCACTAGTGGGATGGTTTACCATTTTATTGAAATTGGGTATTTTTAAAGAGCAGTGTACTTTTGTACACTGCAAGTTACGCATTTTGACACATGTGATCTAACATGGAGAATTCACGTCTTTGTCTCGTATTTTAGTAATAGTTGTCAAGGCTGGACGGCTGGTTTTATAAGGGCGAAGTAAGATCTTCGCCAAAAAGAAAACGGGGAGGGGGGTTGCAGGGATAGCTTTACGATCCAAACTGCTAGCCCTGTTACCTCGAAATAAATCGTACATGCCAGGAGATTGCTCCAAACCGGTTTTGGCCAGAAACTAGAACTTTGGGCAATCTTCGTGCATGCTCTGAGATCGTCAGATAGGAATTGAGACCGAGAGAGATAGGACGTTTATTCGGGTGGTGGAGGGACAATTTTAACGGGGGATATTTTAACGATCTATCGCAGTAGGTGTTGCTAGTCGAGGCATACACCAATGCTACGACAGTATACTGGTAATGTGTATAAATTATTCATACACGCGTTTACTTCACATATCTAACGATAAAGCATGGAATACGATGCGGTAAAGAGGCAATGCATATTTTTGTACAACGTACAACTAGTACAGCATTCAAGTTAATTTTTCGGTCTCGTTCTCAATTTCAGGGAAATCTTTCTGTGTTCTTGGGAACGTTTTATACTGATTTTTTTCCACCATTTTTTTTCGTACATCAGTCATCTCAGAGCCCCCATTGTCGGCAATCTAATATGATACTATGTTCAAAACATACAAGGAAAGGTTCATAGCATACATAAAATCCGACGTTCAATATTTAGCCGTTTTCTATAAAAAAAAATAATAAAAACACAAGGACTATATTCTGTTTTACTTTTAAGGATTGTAATATAATGTGGAGTTGCATATGCATCCAACTCTGCTCGCTAGTGTAGGCTGAATTTACAACAAGTTGTAGAAATGGGACTTAACTGGTCAGGTGTCAAGAAGGATAATTTTACAAATATGGAAAGACTTCGATTCTCACTAATACAAGTCGTGTATTGTATCCACACATGTGATGGTTTAAATACCCGTATGGTAAATAAACAAATTGCTTATGGATAACAACTTCTAGTTTATTCGGGACGACGTTTCGATACAGGTACTAGTATCGTTCTCAACTCAATGTCCCAGTCTGCGTCCAATGCATCCCTGAACACCAAGATCAAACTCAACCAGGTAAACGTCGTCCTGAATAAACTAGAAGTTGTTATCCATAAGCAATTTGTTTATTTATCTACTCTCCAACTTCTAAATGCCACTTAAGGAAACTACCCGTATGGTGATTAATATTTTGTAGCTTTTGGGACGTGGAATTTTATACAGCTGAAAGGCGGATGTGCCGAATTTATCTGATCGAGATCTTTCAAATTCTCCCCTATACCCGCCACGTTGAGCTATAGCATGTATATTTCACGCCAGGTGTTGGTTTGTAGCCGGAAGAAAGAGATGATGTCTTAGATTGAGTCGATCAGGAGGTTGCCGATTTCATTCTAAGAAAACTCCGAAATAAAATAACCATAATTTTGTTAAATGGAGAGTGCTGGGCCACACGAACTTACTGAATTCGACATTATTCTGATGGAAAATAACCCTGACACACTGCATATCTACTTGTTCGGTATAATAAATCAGATAGTGCATGTTACGGGGTGTGATATCACAGTTTGTCAGCTCTCGACAGGTAGTGTTGAACGCATGCTGTCTCGAGCTGACAAATCGTGATATCACACCCCTAAACAATCACTATCTCTATAATATACCATGCATACATCTTTTATTCTACATTCAAAAACAATTGTGTCAATAACACCGAGCTAATCGTGCAATTATTACAAGTTTTAGCACGGTTATGTGAATTGTACATGTGTCAAGTGCAGGTGTTCATTAGGAGATTCCATTTCACAAGTCGGGTGAGGAAAGGAACGTCTGCGTTCATACAAGTAACAACCGAATAAAACAAACAAATAAATTACAAGATGAAATTTCCTTCTCAAGTTTAACTGTTGTTTCCATCGAGAAATTGATTAATGAAGCGACACAAATAGGTATATATCCACGTAATTTCCCAACAGCTGACTCGGCTGACAAAATCACTCTCCATTTGAGAGACCACGTAAACTCGTCCACTGACATTTGCATGATGCCAACCGAGACCGGAGCATCGTCCCAACATCAGTGGACGAGTTTTTTTTCAAAAAAGGGGAGAAAGGTTGTAATCTTTGTTGATGCAAGTTGAGTAATGCAACAGAATAGAAATAATGTTTTCATATGCATGCTAAATGGTTTTTGTACGCACGGCTATTGACGGAAAGTTTATCAATTTTAGGGCGCGGGCTTCGCTCTTGCCCTGAAATATAAACTTTCTCACACTACAACCGTGCGTAAAATAACCATTTAGCACGACTACGTTTTAGCACGGTTATGTGAAATCAACATCCGTCAAGTGCAGGTGTTCATTGGGAGATTCCATTTCACAAGTCGGATGAGGAAAGGGATGTGTGATTTCATACAAGTAACAACAGAATAAAACAAACAAATAAATAACAAGATGAAATTTCTTTCTCAAGTATAACTGTTGTTTCCATCGTGAAATTGATTAACAAAGCGACACAAATAAACATACGTCCACGTAATTTCCATACAGATGACGCAGCTGACAGTATCGCTCTCCATTTGAGAGACCACATAAACTCGTGGACGAGAAAGGTTGTCAAAGTCTAAAATATGTTTTCAATTTTTCATTATAATCTTTGTTGATAATCAATTTGGGTAGTGCAATATAATAGAAATAATGTTTTCATAGGCGTGCTCAATTGATATTTTACGCACGGTTAGTGTGGGAAAGTTTATAAATTTTAGGGCGCGGGCGATTGAGCACGCCTGTGAAAACATTATTTCTTAAACTGTGACATCAAAATTTTCTTTAAAAAGTGCTATATATATACAGTGTATATGAATATTATATGTTATCACTATACCATTTTATTGTTTGAAACAATGCTATATTTAACATGCTGTGGGGTGTGACAACAGGATTTGTCAGCTCTCGACAGGCAATATTCAACTCGTGCGCATGTTTCTGCGCATATACCAAACTAGGGATATTCGACTAAAATTAAATTAAAAAGAGAACAGTTGTGAAAGGGATTGAAATTGGATAATATATTCTCCATATTTCAAGGTGAATCTACCGCAACAAAGGAGAGGTTGAAAGCTAACGAATTGGGGTAATTTTGCTTCATGACCATGATTGGACGCTTTGGTATCCTATAGTCAAAAAAAAAAGCCTGGATGATTCATTGCTCCATAGAACTATTGGGGCATATTTAGAAGAGAACAACATTTTTACTTCAGAAAATATGTGTCGAGTATGGTAAAATCAAGTAAATTGTTAAGAGTGGGGTTAAATTAGTCAAGTGTCAACACAACCTCTTGTCGAAATATTATAAAAATTATTTTTTTTTCAAGATATCTGGAATTCCCTGAAGACATGTTGTACATTTCTCTGTGAGTGGGTGATTCAACCCGAAAAAGGCCTCTGTTCTCGTTCTCTCGCTAAGGCGAAAAATGTGCATCTAATATCATGAATATCATGCAGGTATTTCTGGCCTACTAATTTACTCTTTGTTTCACAGCATGACGTACAACAATAATCTGGGCAGTAAGTAGTATGAGGTATTACAAGACAAATTAGAACACAATACGAAAATTAATGTATAAATATCTCTTAACTTTATTTATCCTAAATGATGCCAAGACTCGCTGTTCTTCTTACATCAGTAACTGAGTCTTCCTAGTTCTGGTCTTTATAAATTTTTACACCAAGAAATTTTTCACTCCGAAATGTTTCCAGTGTATCTAGCTCGACGTGTTTGTCAGTGGCCATTTACATTAATACACTCAACAAGAACCGCTGAAGGACAGTCCCGAGATCAAAACTCTTTAGCTACAAAAGGCGCGAAAGGACGCATAACTCACGTAATTTATATTGAACATACTGTATTATTTTATTCGCAGACTTTTCAGGCGATGCCTTCTGTTTGAAAATGTCTATTTAAGTCTGAGACAATAACATCTGCTTGGATTGCTTGTATTTTCAGTATTTAACGAGCCACTATGATACCTTTTCCGATTTTTACGGCATTGACATTGTTAAAAGATTGCCGCTGCCTAACACTGACTCGAAGTCCGGTGGGCAATTACGTCCCGCCTTTCCGGCTAGACAGTTTGATCTCGGGACGTCCGTATTATTATCTCGCAGTATTCACTGTATGTTCGAAATTTGCTCTCACTCCCAGGTGAAATTTCACCGAATCACATACGGGCATAACACGCATCAGTCAGTAATTCATTATATCCAGACAACCAATTGCTTTCATGTATTTACACCAGGATGACAGAATCTACCTTATTCTCCGACAATGTAATCCGTTTTCATTAGCTGTGATCAGCATAGATTTGCCCTTTTGACCAGCTTACCCTCTGCTTCATCTAAAATTCTGCCAGTTGAATCATACACATATCTAAATGACTACCAACGTAGCAGACAAGCTATACAGATGTGCATATGTTCAACTGTATCAAGGGGAATGCAACTGGACCTGGTGCATGTTTTAGAAAAGCCTGCTACAGTGGATACATCTCATATTTGAAATGTCACCATTTTTAATATATTTCTGGTTATAGTTCAAATAATATCAACACAAAGGAAATGGGAAATGACCATGAACTACACTGTAAACTGAGGTGTTCACTTATTGAGCACCTAAATTGCAACACTTATTGAACACGTAAATGCGTTAAAATTGTCAACTCCCATGTTCAAATCATTAACGCAGGTATTCAAATATAGAATGCATTATAGACATGTGTTCAATTTTTCAACAGACGCATTCAAAGTTTGAGTAATAGCATTCTAAACTCTACAATAAGTGTTCACAACTTTAACACGCGTATTCAATCTTTAACACTCTCAGAACACGTCGGCGTCCGATTTATTTACATTGGCACAACGTACCACATTTGCCAATTGAGCATTTGAGACTTCCTACATGTAGCTGTTTTATTGTGTCAGATGTTCTAACAGAGCCGACCATGGGTTAGTTATTATAACCGTCTGCCACCCTATTGGTGACAGGTTTCATATTGTTCAGCGATATGCAAATATGTATTTGTCACATTTGCTAGCTAAAATAACATTTCAGGCAAATATGACAGGTTATATGTGCATGTAATGCTAAATGAACGGTATATAGAAAGTGCATTTGAGCACAAACCAAATAGGTGGGGGTCAGTCTATACAATATTCATCTGGACAGTGATCATCTCTGGAGACTGACCACGGTGCTATACATGGCATCAAAAGTGACCAGAGTTATCAGAATATCACAGGAAGGGATTTTCTCAGGTAAAAAGTAGCTTTTCTCAAATGCGATGTTCATGAAATACATCGCGGAATGCGTGCTATAATACTCATTATGAGTTGATTGTAAATTGTATACTATCTCACCTGGGTGATTAGCAAATAATTTCGTTCTCCGTAAGGCTAAGATTCTAAAAGATACTACAATACGTCTGTGGGTCTAACTCTACTAGACAATGTAACAAAATCGAAGTCCATGTCTACGTATTTACGTGATGTGTTCGTCACAGAGTCGTCATATTCTACAAATGCATTTTTAACAATTTTTTCAATTTTTTTATTTTATTTATGCAGTTTTTCCACAATAACATGATAATTTAGAATGTAATTATTTGATGTGAAATAAAATACTTTTGAGCGCAAAATAAAAGTAGAAACAGAAATGAATAGGCGAAAAAACCCCGCACTTCTCTGTTACACCTCTATTGCCGCCATTTTCAATTTTCCCACGATACTCTGCCCGTGAAATTTATGCAAATGGAACATAACTCCATTATGATAAGTTATAAAGTCACAACGGTTGAACTCAATACATATTTCTTCGTGCCGGAGCACCAGATTAATGCACAGATCCCGCAGATCAGTCATTTTTTTAACCTCATCAGACAAATAATGAGTATTGATTTGCCATATCCGAGAAAGATTTGTTACTCGTACATTTTTATCACAGGACACCTTCCCAAAACATTAGGCCTTAATTCGCTAATATAAGTACAATTGATCATTGTCACACTGACATGTTACATCACGGTCCTTGGTCACGTGATCAATTTATTCGAAAAACATTATCATCGAGAATTCATGTACAGGCGAATAAAAATACCCATACTTTTATTCTGAAACTGCCATGGAAGTCCGGCTATAATAGAACAACTGATCAGAAATACACGATGATCACCCAGTGTCTATGATGCAAAAAGATCACAATTTATTTCAGTCACTATAGAATACATGCAATATCTAAACTTTATCGATGAATATTTCATCTTATATTTACAGAATAAATTCGCAAAAAAAATGTCCGGAATATACCAGGAGAAAAACGACCAGATCGGGAGCCAACAGGATAGAACGCTTTTTCAGATATCCGACGGACCAGACATTGACGGAAGTGCACAAGGTATAACTTGAATCTCCTTAAATGCAATACCTTCCATGGAACCATATGAACAATCAGAATCAAGGCGGGTCTAACATACATATTACTGCATTCGGATAAATCTATACAGTGATTCGTATAGGTGCTGTAGGAATAAAATGAAATCTTGCCGAAATATTTGAAAAATGGTCTCTTGTAGGACACTAGCTTATATTTATATTTTTATTTTATGCGAAATTTTGGTGCTCTAGTGTCGTTACTAATAACGCAGAAATTCTTGATGGACGTCGGTCGGCACTCTCTGAAACTTGGATTTGAGGTTTGTATCTCTCAACTTATTAAAACGTTGCTTGGCCCTTAAGATCCAAATGATCAGTAATTATAGCGTATGAAAGCACCAAGGACAATTCAACGCCAATCATCAATAGTAAGAAATCATCAATGATCAGTGGGTGTGTTCGATCATACCGATCTCCATTCCTGAACAGAAGCTAGGAGTGGTTCTGGAATGGAATAGTTGCTGTTTTGCTCTGTAAATAATCCATTATTGTTATTCTGGAACTTTTTCCCATAAGAATGCATTGAAATTGCAGAAACAGATAACCAAAGAACGGTCTTCGGAATAGGTATCGGTGATACAAAACTGTACACAGGAATATTAATTGCAAAGTTTACCAACATTATCGAAAATAAACAATGTTGAAAATACATTCAGATAATAGAATACTTGACAGTGATACGGTGTTGATGAACAGAACACCATGGTGTCTTCTTGGCGTGGACCACTGGGACCAGACCACCATGGTGTCTTCTTGGCGTGGACCACTGGGACCAGACCACCATGGTTTCTTCTTGGCATCGATTATTGGGACCAGAACACCATAGTTTCTTCCTGGCATCAATCATTGGGACCAGAACAACATGGTGTCTTCTTGGCATCGATTGTTGGTATCAGAAAACCATGGTGTCTTCCTGACACCGACCATTGAGTTCAGATAACCATGGTGTCTTCGTGGCACCGACCATTGAGACCAGAACACCATGGTGTCTTCCTGGCATAGATCATTGCGATCAAGAACACCATGGTATTTCCTGGCATCGATCATTGGGACCAGAACATCATGGTGTCTCTTCCTGATACAAACCATTGAGACTAGAACACCATGGTGTCTTCCTAGAATGGACCATCGGGACTAGAACACCATGGTGTCTTCCTGGCTCCGACCATTGGGACCAGAACATCATGGTATCTTCGTGGCACTGACCAATGCACCAGAACACCATGGTATTTCCTAGCATCGATCATTGCGATCAGCGCACCATGGTGTCTTTCTGGTACCAACCAATGGGACCAGAACACCATGGTGTCTTCATGGCATCGATCATTGCGACCAGACCACCATGGTGTCTTCCTGGCACCGATCATTGCGACCAGAACATCATGTTATATCCTGGCATCAATCATTGAGACCGAAACACCATGGTGTCATCCTGGCACCGACCATCGGGACCAGAACACCATGGTATCCTCCTGGCACCGACCATTTCACCAGAACACCATGGTGTGTTCCTGGCACCGACCGTTGGGATCAGAACACCATGTTATATCCTGGCATCGATCATTGAGACCGAAACACCATGTTGTCTTCGTGACATCGATCATTGGGACCAGAACATCATGGAATCTTTCTGGCATCGATCGTTTGGACCAGAATACCATGGTGTCGTCCTGAGATCGATCATTGCGACCAGAACACAATGGTGTCTTCCTGGCACCGATCATTAGGGCCATAACAGCAAGGTGTCTCCTGGCACCAACCATTGGGACCACAACACCACGGTGTCTTCCTGGCATCGACCATTGTGACCAGAACACCGTGGTGTCTTCCTGGCATCGTTCATAGAAACTAGAACACCATGGTGTCTTCCCTGGCAACGATCATTGGAACCAGAACGGCATGGGTTCTTCATGGCAACGATATTTGGGACTAGAACAACCTGGTGTTTTCCTCGCATCGACCATTATGACTAGAACACAATGGTGTTGTCTCGCATCGATTGTTGGGACCAGGACACCATGGTTTCTTCACGGCATCGATCATTGGGACCAGAACACTACGGTGTCTTCCTCGCACCGATCATTAGGACAAGAACCACATAGTGTCTTCCAGGCATCGACCCATGGGACTAAAACACCATGCTGTCTTCCTGACATCGACCATTGGAAACGATGGACAGCTCTCCCTCGCCCCAGAAAGTAGCTCATACCCTAAATATGTAATGTTTTATCGTATGCCTGATTGGAATCTTGAATTCAGTTTTTAACGGATAACAAATTATTATATTAATAGTATACTAGTTATATAACATTATAATAGTATTTTTTAATTATTAATAATTAATTATTACTAATGCATAGTCGATGTAGAAGTTGTTTATGGACGACGGCCGTCCATTGAATACGGATCTCAGGCTTGTTTTGCTTTAGACTAATTAGAGAGAGACAATATTATATTTAACGCCGCCTTCAGCAATATTACAGGACTTTAGCGATGGGCAATATTGAACTCTATCTGAGAACGTTAACAAGTCACGAAATGAAAGTGAGAGATTTAGCGTCATGTTCAGCAATATTTCAGCTATACGGCGACGAGTTATATTAAACTTTAAGGACATTAACAATCCCTCGGATGTTTAACATCAAAAGAGTTTAATTCAACCCTATCTAGCCTGTGCGATTTGGGGTGTTCCGCAGCCTGGGGAGGGGCGGAAAATGCCCATATATATTTTAGCTATCCCTAAGGCTAGAGTGTTGAACCTATATCTTTGGGTCAAGCTCTACTCGAAAATGTGAAAATATTCAAGATAGCTGTCACGATGACGTTACAGTGACCTGTTTTTCAAAAAAGGCATATTTTAGATGATTTTTCGGTCAGATTTTTCGAATGTATTATTTGTATGTTTTCTTCGCAAAAACTGCATGATAAATTAGTAACAATAATCTGATGTGAAATAAAATAGCTTTTGCTCACTTTCCTTGCCGAAAAGCAGGAATTTTGAATAAATGTGACGACAACATCACTCTTCTGGTACCCCATATGGTCGCCATTTCGAATTTACCCATGATCCTCTGCTTGGGGGTGATGCAAATAGGTTCAAAATGACCTTAATATGATAAACTACAAAGTTACGAAGTGTCAGAAAATTATCATCAAAAATAAATTGCATGGCATGACGTTAACTTTTTCGACGGCCACAGCAGAGCGCACTGTGTGGCTTGGTCATCAACATTGCAACGTCACAATTAAAAGTGAGCATCATCATTGCTTGTTGGACATCATGTGGAGTGTCGTATAACTGACGTCATCACTATTCTTGTTTGTTGCTTTTATAAATGCTATGGCGAGACTGGAGTTTGTCGAAGCGGAGAGAAATTTTCAAATTTCTCTGACTGATATTCTTTCTTGTTACCCTGCCTTTGTCGAATATGACAGCTATGATGCCTTAGCATGCTTCAATACTGAAAACAGCACAGTTGAGTGTCTAAATATTTGTCCAGTTTTGAGACTGATTATATCTTTAACATCAAAAGAGTGAGAGATAATTGGACCGTCCCGAGAACTCTTTAGTCATGAAAGGCGCGAAACGACGTCGTTGCTCACGTGACGCCGGGCCAAGGTTAGGCATCGGGCAATGCTTTAACATAGGCTATATCACAAACATCGGAAAATAAGTATCAAAGTAGCTATTAAAATACTATAAATCTAAACAAATTTGAAGATGGTGTTGTCTCGGAGTTAAATATGCATTCGCAAACAGAAGTCATCGCCTGTAAAACGTGAATAAAATAAACAGCATTGCCACAGAAATGGCTCTTTGCCAAACCTCAGCGTAATATCAGATGGGAAATGACGTCGTTTCGCGCCTTTTTTTGTTAGAGAGTTCCATCTCGGGACTGTCCTATTTAATTTAACGTTGCGTTCAGCAATATTTCAGCTATATGGCGACAACCAATATCACATTCTCTCTAAGGACGTTAACAATTTCTCGAAAGTCTAAGAAGGAAAGAGAGTGATAATTAATTTATCGTTGACTTTTAACAGTTATATACCATAGAGCATTAATAAACTCTATCTAACGACATTAAAAATCCACCTAACAGTGAAAAATAAAACGTATCAAAGAAGTCGTATTTACATTAAAATTTATTTAGCAAAGCAATTGCTCCTAAATAAGTCCGAATCAAACCACTGAATGGATCTCCCAAACTAACTATTTAGCGAAGACAAAATATTACAATCGCAAGATAGTCTTACAAACACAGTGACAGGCATGTCGAGATTGACAACTAAACATATTCCATTACATATTATCCATCCTATCACATAAGGACTAGATAACTTTATGATATGGTCTCGTATTCAAATGATAATACCTATTATGTTCCGTTTCAGAGGATGGACAAAGCGGTCGTCGAGTTGATAGATTTATCCGGTTACTGAAGTCAAGATGGGGTATATGGTTTCCCACGGGCTTCAAGTTTGAGTTGTATGAACTGTTCAAGTTGGCTTGGCCTATGGTGAGTGGTACTATATAGAATTGAAGAGGAATATCCCCGATCACATGCGCAGAGGGATCCTCTGCTTTCTTTACTAAATTATTTGGCATCAACACCTTCCTTGCGACTATACCGTCAGACGAACAGGTGTTCTTACACACTTCACCTTCAGCGATGATTCAGAATAGAAAGCTCCCCCTAAAACTTCGTATTGAAAAGGTGATACTTCATACTTTTAATGTCCTTTTTAATATGCAATTTCCCTATAAGAAACGACGAATTTAAGAAGGATGTTACTATGCAACATTGTTAGGAAAAGAGCGTTCGTCAATAACATTGTTGACGATCGTTACAATGTTGCGCAATTAAATGTGAAACTCCTCCTAAGGCTAACTGCGTAAGTATGTGTGTTGGTCCAACAACTTATTTTGGAGCAAACTACTCACAGTTATAGCAAATCAATGCACGTTGGCATTGCCGTTGACCTTGAAATGAGCGCATGTATTTGTTTATCTATGACCCAATTGCTCCTATAAAACTCCTGGGACCGTGCAATTGTTCAAACGAGTAGAAATTGGCGTTTTAGACCCGGCGTTTTTAGGGCAGTAGGTCAGCAGGACGTCATATGTAGGTCGAGGAGTCATCTATACATAGAAGGAACATTCGCGAATGAGTGTTCTAGTCAACCGACGCGCGTGATCGAGCGTTTTATTTTTCCCTCCGCCTCAGGCGATTCAAGACCGGTTATACCGGGAGGATGTGCTATACGTAGGCGTCGCGTTGACCTAGAACACCCGTTCTCGAATGTTCCTTCTATATATAGATAACTCCTCGACCTACATATGACGTCATGCTGACCTACTGACCTAGAAAACCGTGCCCAGAACGCCCATTTCTTATCTACTCAAACGTTCTATGTTCGTCCGTCAGCCTGTTGTCTTTGTTAAGAATTAGTATCGTGAATTAAATTTACTGCTATTACACTCAAATAGATGCATTTCTAAACCAAAGCAAGAACAAAACAGTACACTTTTTACAGATTCATGACGTCATCGTAATAAGGCTGGGCCTGTGTCAAAGTCGACCCGCCTCCAAACATGCTGGAAAAAATACGCTAGCTTGCGCCTGTGTGTAATCTCAGTGAGCAGGTTTGTGTTTGTGTTAAGAGCTGATCTACATCACACAGCGGTTTTGAAAAATGGCGTTGACCACATTTTTCACCCAAAAATGGCGTTAACGTACGTTCAACATGACATAATGGTGCTGGTCAACACCAGCGAAGGGTGTTGACTTATATATCTGATACTAATAATGGTATTAGCCAACATTTATAAAGGGTGTTGCAAACATTTGGTGTGGGCTTTGACTTAACAGCTTTTATTGACGTTGTGCTGAAAACCACTATTTGGTGGGATGTGTGAAAGTTTGTCAGTTACTTGCCGAGGGGCGGTGGTTTCTCTCCTGGTAATCTGGCTTCCTCCACCTCTCAAACTGGCTGTCACTCTATGTCACATTTTAGGGCCAATTTTGCTATAAATATATGAATTTAGCAGTGACCATTTTCTTAAATATGTACGTGGATTGATGGGGATTATGCATCCATCGCCATGATTATAAGGTCACGCTTCCCCCCCTCAACCAATCAAATTAAACGAATACACAGCGAGGTATAATAAACTGGCTTGTTTAGTGTGTATAGCAGTTTACTAGTTTCTGCCACGAAACGCCGCCATCCAATGAAACAATAAGTTGTCTGCCATAATTATTTGAACAACTCAAGCATCATTATATGTTCAACAAAATCGTGATATCACACCTCACAGCATGCAATATCTGTATAATATACACCTAGGATGAGGGTGGATATTTGATGAATAAGGTCGTAGGCGAGAACACGTGTTGTAACAAACAATATTAAAATGTTAAACAACCAGGAGTGAAATGATGACAACATGTACCTTACACTATATACAGATACACCAATGAATTATTTAACAATGTGTTTATACGAAAGCATGTGTTGTGGATAAATAAACAACATAGCATGTGATACAGTATCTATATCATCTGTTCGTCAGTCTTTTTTAATAATTCGTAGGCAATATAGGCTTAAACACACAGTATTTACGCTATCTGAAAGGTGTTGCTATGGAAAGTGACACAGATCTATTTTAGACTGGATTCCGGGATAGGGAATGGTCAGGCCCAAATCAGCACAGAACCTGGTCATGTAGAGGCTGTATATACATGTAGTATATGCAAGGGTAACCGTGTACAGGCATCAGATTTATATTCGGCAGACGACCGTCGTCCAAAATGTGTTTTCCCATAAATCGATAACCCCGTGATGTAGAGATATAATTTCTATGTCATTGTAAAGGTGTTGCTCCGTTGTGTTTTCCAATATACAGAAGGCCTTGAATTGAATTACCGTGAAATACATATTACGGTTCTTACAACAGCGTTAACTTTCAACATTCGCGTATTACTTTAGAATGACAAAGGATTTCGAATGTTCGTTCCATCGCAATAAAGAACTTGTTCGGCAGTATGCTGCTCTTGTCTATTACTACGATTCTTAATCGACCATGGTCTTTCAACATAAGCCGTTGTCTTTTGTTGTCGAATGTTTAGTCCCATCCAAGTCATGATCATTTCCACTACATTCTTCCATGCAGTTTGTCAGAAAACGAAACACTTATATCAGCCAGCACAACAGACCAGAGCATACAGTGCGACGTCAAATTTACCTTAGCTGCCTTTTCAAAGGAGTGTATGACGGCATGATTGTGGTGTGTCGAGCCGCACTCAAATGGCACCAAAAAAAATTCACGAAGTTTAGTGCTGTTAATTGTTGCATTTTATAGCATTCTGTTGTCTGTTGAAATACATATGTGGAACGGGAACGGAGCATACTGGACGAAGTCTTTGCTGCCTTGAAATGAGCATTCGACGATGTGTGTAAAAGTCAATGGCTATCGTTGAAGTGGAGCGATATGCAAGCCCACACTCAACTAAGAACAGTAATATTGCGAATGTTTAGTGTTACATGCAGTACCGTAGACCAATACATCGGTTGTTCGGTGTTCCAAAACATTTCGCCAGATATATAATAATTTCCCGTCGTAGTAATTTTTTGCCAACATGGAAATGGCAAAAAGGATAATCTTTTACAGTTTTACAGCACATTATATACCGGCCTGTTGAAACCAATGTTCCATGGCCTAACTAAACTAGAAAATTTAATTATATTCAAATGTCATGAAATGAGTACAACTTTCCAATATTACCTCTCCTTCCAATTGATAAAACATATTATATATGCCTTCGGTATATTTAATATGGACTGAGTCATCCTCCTCATACGACCGTTCCGCTATGCACATTTCACGAAGAATTCCACTGTAACGAACTAGAATACTGCCGAACAAATTCTTTATTGCGATGGAATGAACATTCGAAATCCTTTGTCATTCTAAAAGTTATATGCTAATGTTGAAAGTTAACGCTGTTTTAAGAACCGTAATAAAAGCTATTCTATTGTGGGACTAAGAGCAATGTGTAAATTAACGAAAAATAATGATGAACTATTTGTATAGCTTGATGTGAATATAATATCTGGCCCCTAAATATACCGTGAAGTGTTTACCTAGAATCGATTTGTAGACTATGATCCACTAAATTACCAAATACAAGTGTGTCTACACTGTGTGTCTATATTTCTTCTATATATTTGAATCTGCAAAACAATTATCTGTGCGTTTTCTAATGATAGCGTCATCGCATGGTCCAGGCTTTGAAACGAGGGGATTCTTTGTCAGTAGAGAAGACAATGATTCCACCTTATACTGCGATATACATCAAATATTCCTAACTCGGGAACCGCTGGACGTACAGTCGCGATTCCTATCTCATCCGACAGTTCTCGCAAATGGGAGAGGCCTGCAGTGTTTCAGTATTGGACATGGGCGGCGAACAACATTTGAGAGCTGATAATGTATTTCCAAACGAAAAGCCAATAATTTACCGAACAGACTGTCTTTTAATTCGTTTCCAGTTGTATCAGAATTGTAAAATATACAATTTTTTGTCTTCTTTTTGTTTTCTTTTTTTGCTTTCTTTTTCTTTCTAGCCGCAATTTCTATTAGAATCATTGGAATTACGAAAACCTCGGAATTTCAAGCACTTGGGCTAATGCACTATCACTTATCACATTTACTCTCATCAAAGTGGAATATACACCGATGCTAATTTCACATAGTACACTCATTAAAAAATCCAAAGAAAGTGCGCCAGCCTACGTAACCAAATGCATATATATGCAACCTGTGAATAAAATTGATACTTCTGAAAACTAGCGCAGATACTACGCTATGGCGTGATTATTAGAAAATGACATAGTCTTGAGGCACACGCGCTGTTATAGTGAGAGATAGACTAAATAGATAATTAACCGCACTTGCAATAATTGTATTACTGGTAAAGTTCAATTATGTCTTCCTAAGCATTGGAGAGGACATGCCGTCTGCGATATATCCTCCATAATCATGGGATGGAAATATCCATATGTTTCCGGTTCTTCCCTCTACTATAGTTGGGTCAAACAGTACTGTTATTGGGGTGACAGCTGGAATTAACAAATATAAACAAAGGCGGATTTCCCGAGTCAAGGCCAGGCGTGGCCGTCACTTGGTGACAGCCATCTCATTTTGTCTATTTAAGCTGGCCAACTATACGGCAATCGCGTAGATGCGTTCAATAAATGTAAAAATTGTTGGTATTTTAGTACTCTTCCATGTGCGATGAGTTGTGATTCGGTTTGACAACAGAATCACCTAGCTCTTTTGGCGAGTACACTGCAGTCCCGCCAAAATCCTCATCAGGTCTGGTTACCGGTGAGCTTCTCTCTGGTGGTTCTAAGTGAGGACAATTTAGGTCCGAAATTTTCTGACTTCATCGTCATTTTAAGTCTTTTGGCACAATCCTCCGAGAAACATATCAGGGTTAGATCAAAAATGCGACCGTGAGGGTGTAACTGAAAAAGGCTTTTTTGCTCTTATTTTCTTTTTGTCTTCTTGTGCGAAGAAGTGCCGGAAACTATTCTGTTTCATTCCCTAATGACTGCGCAAGTTTGAGGAATAAACAAAAAGAGCTCAAACACTTTTTTAGAGGAAGCATCTTTGAGCGTTCGCATATTCCAATATAACTTGACCCGAAGAACAGTGTGGTGAGTTTCGGTTTTCATGCCTGAACGATAACGCAAATGTGTGGCGTGGTATGTGTGTTTGGGGGAGGGGAGAGTCGAATAACATTCAGGCTAGTTAAATTTGGACTATCACAACTTTGGCCATATTTGAGCGGAATGTATCCTTGAATGAGATTGTTTGTATTTCATTCTAGATTAAGATCTTTGGCAGATGAGTGGTGCACTGCAAGGCTCAGACAGCATGGAATCATACGCATCTACATCTGTGATTAGTCCATGAAGAGCAATGTAACATAAACGCCAATTCTCACACAGATTAATTGATTTGTCCAATCACTTAATATATTCTGTATTGTTTCAAATCAAACTTGAGCGGTGCCTGCAAATTTCAGTAATGTTTCTTGGTTTTGTACTTTCACCGTTGATCCTCCTCCTGATCCAAGGCAAAATATAGTAAATTAGTCCAAGACAACTACATTACTGCACCCTCAACAAAGGCTATCGTTTCAAGACATGGAAACTCTTTGTTACAAGCAATAAAACCAGCCAGATTACCCCCATATTTCCAAGTTAAAATCACCTGGGTGGTTGATATTTTCGCCAAAGCCATTAAATTGACCAAAACAAGAGAACAAAATGGCGACCAAATATATAATGCATTTAAATCAAGCAAAATCTTATATTTGCCTTGAAATTAGGACGATTATCTTGATCCTCATTTTGATTTGTTGGTTTTCTGGGTGCGTGTTGTCAATTAGATCATTTGAAAATATCTGCTGTAAATATGGTAGAAGCATATGATGAATATTACGCCATTGTACTTGCAAACAAAAATGAAAGTGACATGGATTTATTCAAATGAGTTTTATGTAGATTCAGCGTTCTTAGTAGTACTACCTGGCTTTGTTAATTTGTGGCATAAATTACTCATCCTTAACACCAAAATGATTGAACACTATCTCGCCAGGACAAGTAGAGATGCACCGTAGGGTCGGGTGAAGAAGGGGTGACTCCCCGGGTTATTGTTGTTTTTACTGAGGCAATTAAGATGCAACTTACCCCACTTATCTGAGGGTTACCTTTTGCTTGGAAATATGAGAAATAGTTGAGATGGTTGCGCTGGTGCCACCACAACAAAATCACCAGTCTATTTTCGGATAATTTCGATTTTTTTTAATCATGCCGTTTTCTCCTAAAATGAACAACAGCTTTACTCAATAACGATTCAATGTCGCTTAATTGGTTGTAGGTACATATCGACAGGAGGAGGCAACAATTGGAAAAAACAAGGAAGAGAGAGCAACTTTCACTTGCCTCACCTCAATGCACTCTCTCCCAACCAGGCAGGATATCAGTTCATATATCGAAATTTCATTGCATCCGGCCAGAGCTTGGCTGAACAACTGAACATTTGACAGTGACAAAAAAGTTTTCAAGCAAAGAAAGCACTGAGAGACAAACATTGAGCAAGAAGTCCAACTTATTCGTTATCGTTCTAGCAAAAAAGCCCTGTAACATCGCATGAACCCTTAACGTCGAAATGCGATGTTAAGGGTCGAGATGATTAATATGTAATAAGCGTCCTTTGTCCGACGTAACTTTCGTACTGAAAACCTGATCTACTTGATTTTTTTTTCATCTTTTGAATCGCCGATCATAAAAAAAACTAATAGAATATCGAGTTAGCTTTCGTGAATTAACCATATCGGCCATTTTTGAATACATTATTATAACCATGTGTTGACATCAAAGCTTCAACAACTAAGGCGTTGATATCCTTGAAAGTAGCCACCTCATTTATGCATTTTGCTTGCTGGTAACGAACAGATGTCGTACCAATATTTTGGCACATTTTTGGGGTCTGACTGGCTGACTATTCCTTTGTTCGAACTGATGTCTTGGGAAAGTATGGATCTGTACATCGAGCAATTAAGTCTCTGTTTATATCACGAAATAAATTAACTGTCGTCAGAGCTTGACAACATATTTAACCACGCCAGCACATTATTTGGATACACTTATCTAAACGAAGATTTAGCGAAGCGTTACTTTAATAGTTTGTAAGCTGCGGCAGACGAATCTGTAGTAACTACACTAATTCAACCGAAAATGTACGCCATAATTAGTCATTTGGTGATACGCCTGACATACACTATTGTAGGTTGGAATACACTATTGTTTTGCCCCATTACGCCACAGGTTAAACAGCTTCAGTTCGCCCCTGGAAAGATTCCTGTATCTTAGTATGAAACTACACACTGATGTTTTTCACTACCACTCGTCGCACTTCACGTGAAATGTACCAAACCACACTGCAATCCAATGGAGTTTTTACAACGCAAACTGCGTTCTGAGGCGAACACTTTTCAGCGATCTAAGCTGGTCACGTTGGTACCGTCGTTTGATTGTGTCATGTACAGAGCACAGGGTCTCCACTGTCACAAAGTTTTCGGGAATAAATCTAGACATACTAAGTATGCGGCACACAAAAAATTTTAGCTATGATATTATACAATAATAACACAACTGAGCATTTAATGCGGGATATTCTTTCACGAACATCGACATTTGTAGGAGATGACGTCAGTTGGCGTATTTTAACCGACATTCATGTGTGTTCATTCTTTTGATAAGATGCTGAATATGTAGTCTTGGGTTGACATACATTGGAGCGATACCCAAGAGGTGCGAAAAATTGACGTCTAGCAACCATTTGACTCTACAGGAAAGTTTCCCTCGGCACCTAACATTCAGACCCGAGAATACGGTGGGTTCTCGGACGTAGCCTTAGTATCTCAGCTGCGCTTTTATTGCAGATGTTCATGTGGAGACTATGAAGCATCCACACGGCCCCTAGCACCGGCTTAAGCGGAATTAGATACGCCAGCTCGGGAGCTGTGATGACAGATCATCTAAAACAACTCATCTGATGTTAATGGGGACTGAACAGTCCACCAGCAGAATCCTGCCATATACAGGTAATAGATTGGAGCGATATGCAAGAGATGGGAAAAACTGACGACGTCTGGAGACTAAAAAGCAACCATATGACACTTCAGGAAAGTTTCCCTCGGCACTTAACATTCAGACGCGAGAATACGGTGGATTCTCGGACGTAGCCTTAGTATCTCATCCGTGCTTTTATTGCAGCTGTTCATGTGGAGACTATGAAGTATCCACATGGCCCCTAGCACCGTCTTAAGCGGAATAAGATACGCTAGCTCGGGAGCTGTGATGACAGATCAGCTAAAAAACTCATCTGATGTTAATGGATGAGCATCGTGGACGTCTGATGGAGTAAACGCCTCAACATAGGGCAACCTGGTAAATGTAAGACTACCCAGATAAACTAACCTGTAATGCCCGACGTCGTATGGCTTAAATTTCCCACCAATACAATAAACCTACATATATTTGTCGAGTGACATGTACAGAGGGCGGGCCTGGGGACTAACAGTCCACCAGCAGAATCCTGCCATATACAGGTAATAAATTGGAGCGATATGCAAGAGATGGGAAAAATTGACGACGCCTGGATACTAAAAAGCAACCATATGACACTTCAGGAAAGTTTCCCTCGGCACCTAACATTCAGACCCGAGAATATGGTGGATTCTCGGACGTAGCCTCAGTATCTCATCCGCGCTTATATTGCAGCTGTTCATGTGGAGACTATGAAGTATTCACACGGCCCCTAGCACCGTCTTAAACGAAATAAGATACGCTAGCTCGGGAGCTGTGATGACAGATTAGCTCAAACGACTCATCTGATGTTAATGGATGAGCATCATGGACGTCTGCTGGAGTAACGCCTTAACATGGGGCAACCTGGTAAATGCAAGAAACCTAGAAAAACTAACCTGTAATGCCCAACGTCGTACGGTTTAAATTTCACACCGAAACAATAAACTTACATATATTTTTCGAGTGACATGTACGGGTCACAGTGCTATTTTGGACAGGTGTTATTTGCGGACTTCGTGCCGATACACGCACAGCGTTCATGGATGTGGACGATTTTGCACACGTCTGAAAATGCACGTTCAAATACATCAGTTTTCAAAATTGCAACCATCTGGGCCATTTTTATCTGTGAAACAATCTAATTCGAAAATAAATCACTTTTACTTCAATTGCGGGGAAATAAATTTTCCGAGCTAAGAAATACACCAAATGTGTATAAAATATATCCTGCATTGATCAAGGAGATATTCTTCTTCTCTTATCCATTTTGACAATTGGCACTATGGGAGGAATGCATGAGGAATTTGCAACAAGTGTGCCCACCGCCATTCATCCATTATCAACGGTGCATGCTGGTCTGTTTGACGCCTTATTATTTCAGTTACATAAACATATGCGTTATATGAAAATTCTAATCTGCAGTCAAATAAATAAAGTCATTTCAATCCGAAGCTATCAAAATAGCACCCTCTTTCGACACGTTAATTTCGTTGATCTGACAATGCTCTGAACGCGCAGATGGAAGGACCCATAAACATAAAACTTAGGTCCAGGATCAGTTCAGAGTAGCGGTCATCTGAGCTAAGTTCATCTCAAACGGTCCATTATCTTGGAGATTACACGGGAATAACCTCTAAAAACGTCCAAGATAGCACTGTGAACCGTAGTTTATTCATAATGTTCATCACATACTATTATATTTACAGGTATTCGCTATTTTGTGGGGTTATCTCATCATGATCGTTGGTCCAGCCTTTGTTGGACATCTCGGAGAGACAGAACTGAATGCCATGGCTGTCGCCCTAACGGTAAGAATTGACAGGACCATGATATTTTCCGTAGCAAATACACCAAATAACTCATCCTATGTTACAAACTCCTAGCTAGCAACATGGGAGAATTTCCTGTTTCTTTCACTTTTCCTCGACCTTACCTATCCAGTCAGCCAGTAGTTTAAATTCACAATGCGGAAATGACTGGAAAATGTACGGATGTCATGAGTATTACTATCCAATGTCTAGACGACTGAAGAATTTTAAAATGAAATTACGTTCATTTCATTATAATCCCAGAGCTTTGGCACTTCGTATCAATGACCGGAGAACAAACGGTTCGAGAATGTTCGCAAAACGAAGTTTCTCGTATGTTCTGATATATTCTATTCTCCCTTGGTACAGGTGACGAAAGTTTTTAGCGCCATAATTGGCCATGGTTTAGTTGGAGCTTGTGACACATTTTTCTCCCAGGTAAGTTTATTTGCTCAGATAAGGTGGGAAGCACGGTGTAACTTTAGCAATATACCACTTAGCCACCCGCTGAATAAGTTTACCGAGTCAATTTATATATTTTTACAATTCTCACCATAGTAAATGCCAGAACAGCATATATTTGTTTTGGGGAACCAACTATGTTGGGCTCGGATGCGACCTGATTTCATACTCCTACCGAACTTCCTTTCATTAGAGGCCTGACAAAGTGATATACACACGTTTTATAATATTATATTTGCCAGTCACGCTTTGATTATTATTATTATTATTATTATTATTACCCCTAACCCAGGATTGAGCGAAATTAGAGCGTGAGAAACGTAGAACCGAAGAATTGGACAGTACGATCGTACTGTTCTATCAATATGCGATTCGCATCACCATATTGAAAAAAAGGTGATGGTATGACCTTATCTCTGCAAAAATGTGTTTTGACTGATCGCATTTGAAATTGTCACATTGCTCACATGGTCTAACAAATCCCACAGAGATACATTCGTCATACATGTATGCAGGTCCTTTCATCTTATTGCCAAATATTGCAATCATCTCTTGTCTAATCGGATTATTCTTGTCTGTATCTTGAAAAGGTAGAATAAAGATATTTCGATACATCTTAACATTTTTTTAAAGAATATTTTGACATTCAAGCAATGAACCGTGACATTTTTTACTAAACGTTTCGTGTGAATGAAAATTCCTGAAAGTATCAGAATCTAGTAGTTTATTTATTGATTTTTTTTAACAATTATAATTTGATGAAACTCAGGGGTGAATTCTTGCCTGGTGACATATCCCTATGTCCTATGAAGATATTATACATTGTTTGTTTTACCGAACTGTTACCTTAGCATCTACATGTTTAAGAGCTCATAAAAAGTAAGATTGATGTTAAAAAAAAACAAAAGCAGAATATTTCACGTGAACATGTACCTTGGGTTATCGTCGGTCGTTAAGGGATCGTTTCCATTATTCGTTTTGTCGCGATTTTTCTTCAAGTTTTTCAATTGAAAACGATCATTCGTGAATCAGTCGCGAGGATATCGAGGAAAAAAAATGAGAAAAAACGATTGAACCTTTTCTGAAAAAACTATTCTCTCGTGATATTGTTTTTGAATCGTTCACCCATGCGCGATCCATTCTTGATCGCGAATCTTCGATCGCGAGGGAATGGGTTTTTTTCCAAGGTGCGAGAGAATCGTGAGTCGTACGCCGCTCTATCCTCGAACTGGGAACTACATTTAATGTTGGTTGCGGATTTGTCGATGGAAAACCTATATCTCTTTACTATACTGTATAAATGCGTAAGATAACCGGATAATATATATGATTCACGATCTATAGTCTCCTACAAGTCTTCATTCCCTTCATACGTCCGATAATTTTCTCATATATTCATGCAACTTTGTATAAACAATACAGGATGATAGTCGCGATATCTTGTTTTTGTAAATATCGGGCATATGTCATAAGTAGATTTGAGTTCGTCGTTGATTGCATTATCAGAATGATTATGGCAGAGATTTGATAGAGGTGTGAATGGGCGCATGGCGATAATCCAGAACAGCGTAGCCCTCCAGCCGAGAATTTCTAGGTTAATTGAGGTGAAAAATAGTGTAATTAAATATGTATATTTTGTTATAGTAAAACATATATTAGGAAAGGGTATCCATTCATGTTTTGGTACAGTTTTTAAACTATTGAGATGTGAATAAGTTCAAAAAATCACCATCAAGTTAATTTTATTGATTATAAGAATATTCGCGGCAGTGATTTCATATTTATATTAAATACATATCACAACGCTGATTGAATCACATATAACGGTTGGATTTGCATTATATGCAATACTTTTTATTTTAATTTTACATTTTGATAAATGAACTATGAATGATTCCAAAGGGAAGCTCAAGCTAGAAACCGCCGGAATATTATATAATTTCATCTAATGCTGGATTAACCCATCTTCATTTTATCCAGCCAATTTCTACGTTATTTGAATTTCGAAATGGGTCGCAGAAGAGCGTTATTGATTGGCTGACCTAATTAGTGGGCACCATATTAGGAGGAAGGACGCCGCTAATAGAGGATGATGTCACTCTATGTGACTTGTTGTGTACGTTCTGATGAAGATGGATTAACCAAGCTGACAAGAGAGAAAACATTTCTCGTCCGAGTACGATCATCGGTTATAAAATTTTGGTGTTTTTTTCGCAAAACTAAAGATGTAAATATGGGATTTGAAAACCTGTCGGACAGAGAAAGACGTTTTATATTGATATTTTATATTAATGCAGTCATTTCACATATACTATATCATACACGGTGAGGGGCGTTGTTTGATTCTTCAGCAACCAAGTCACGTGACCTGAATTATACAGGCCTTTTGAAACACATCTTCGCATCGTCAAGGTTTCCTTTTTAGCCAAAGGCGAGGCCTTGATCATCTTGCCAAGCAAACCGCGTTCAGCCCACTTTCAGTGTTTTCCATACTGCAATTACCAGGCTTCTGGGATATTTGATGGTAACGGAATACGTGTATTTTCATCAAATTGTGAAAAATAATCAATATCATTATTTTGTTTGAATCATTTCTTCTTTATATATATATATTTTCCCTTTGTATGTATTAATTTTCCTAATTTATTGAAAATATACGTATTCATCTACCATCAAATATCCCACAAGCCAGGCAACTGTGGGGTTTTGCACTTATAGACTCCCCCTTAGGGAGCCGTACAACAAAACTCCCCCCCCCCCCAGGGAGCTCCAGAAAAGATTAATTCACACAACCAAACAAACAAGCAAAAAAATATTGACAGTTTTGAAAAGTTTTACAAATAGCCCGCGCTATATAATATTAATATTTAAGTGCTTTCGAAAACTCAAAAGCCCCGTGTGACAATGTTATATTCAATACAGCGCCATCTATCTACACAAGGAAAATGGTGATCATTGGACAAAGAACCACGCGAACAGCGAAAAGCTGACGAATCAACTCAAAATTTCAGCACGCACAGATGCCAAAAACGTTCACGAAAAATACTACACAAGAAATCTGGAATAACACCAAATTGCAAGTGCAAATGACTCAATCTGAACATATCCGGGCCTGTGTCCCATACAAAATATATGTAAATGTGAAGTTATAATTATATGTATATATCGTTCACCATTATTCCTATGTATATATATTTTTTTTCAATTTCTTTCAATATCCCCATCGTATCTATATAACCGCCAACTGAACTGAAACACGCTGTAGTTTTACACAAGGCAAAGAAGAATGGAAAAGGAAGAAGAAAAAATGATCGAACTTATAGTCTGACTGAAGTGTTTATGATATAGAAACTGGAACGTGTATGCGGGTCTATCAGGCTGAACCTTGCCGTCCTACTTTCGGCTATAATCCTCAATCGTTTTTTTTTTCAATCGCTTATATTTTCTCGATTAAAAAACCATTAAATCGCGATATCGCTTTTTATTCGAGAAAATTTTGTCGATTGAAAAACGATTGCCAGCAGAAAACAAAACTATTCGAACAGCGATCGCGAATGAATCGTTTATTTTGAAGAAAAAAAACCATTCCCTCGCGCCTTGGAAAATCGCGACTTCGAGAGAATTTGACGAAATAAACGATTCATTCGCGAACGATAATTGGAATCGGTACCTAAACGTATGCTATGTTCTATAAAGATAATATACATTGATTGTTGTACCGAACTGTTATCCTCTACATGTTCAAGAACCAATAAAAACTGATAATCTCTCAATATTGATTGTAGAGTTACGGCAGCGCAAATAAGAAGCAAGTTGGCATTTACCTGCAAACAGGTGAGTTCATGAACATGAAGTGATTCGTCACTGCCATATCCGCTTTCATATGCCGTAGATTTGACTACCGTCGACCAACACAGGTTGAGGGATTTCTGTATCATCAGTCTAAAAATATGATAATAGAGAACGGTATAATCCAGTTATACCTTCTTGGGCGATGGTGTTGGTCAGTGTAGTCAAACACAAGGTTCTTCTGAGGCAGGTTTGCCTAATGAAAGGATTTAAAGGATTGTCGAACAGGCCGGAACCTATATCAACGCTTCTCCGTGCGATTGATGAAATGGTTCATGTTATAGGGATAGAGCTTTTCATTATTAGTTATATACTCTCACCATGCTCACCACTCACTCGTTTTTATCTATTTGGTGCATTGTCATTTTAATATATATCCTGATCGAAACATAAATTTAACGGCGATATTCGGTGTTCTTCGGCGTTATGTATCAGGGTAATACATTTTGTTTAGAAAATCAAATTTCCTATATGAACATTGATGGGAAAGTTCGGACACCGATGACATTTTCCAGGTTTATCAGGGAGTAGTGAAAGCTCTTTCTTTAACCACCCTCGAAATTCCGTCTTCGAATACAAGCCAAGTATCCGAGCTGTTGCAAATGCCAACATCTATTGTTAATGATTATTGTATTGCTCCATATGAGGATTGCAGATTTGATGTTATTATGGGAATCTTACAAAAAGGCAGAATATTTCACGTGAGCATCTACATTACGTCATCGCCGGTCGTTAATTTTCTGGATAATAGCTTGTACTATGTGTTCACCTGTAACGAGGATGTATATGTTTCAGCGATCTACACGACTACCCTCTGGTGTCTGCTATCCGCCGGGCTCATGTTCAACACCAACTACATTCTAGTACTGTTAGGACAAGACCCAGTAGTTGCCAGGTATAATATAATATATGCATCAATCTTACTTTTTATCGGGTTTACCAAGGGTAAACCCTATATTAGTATCACTTTTCAGAGTTTTTTTCTTTTTTCTTCTGCACATATGTAGTTTTGATCCCCTGCGCGGAGACTGTTCTCATTTGATGCCCCTTAGAGCATTCACAACAGGCCTCGCACAAGCCATGCAATTCCAGGCGCTAAGAGTAATGGAATTTCGTTGAAAGGACATGGAAAGTCAGAGGAAATATATGTACAGAGTCCGGGGAAAATGAGTGGAAAAAGCTAAGTTATTCTCTGAAGTTCAGCGAAATTTGTTGCGGAATAAAAATCCAGACAGCCGTGAAACGTGTTTTCTGGTGACCGAGTTTCGCCAGATTGGAACGAGGTCAGACAGCTCTTTTACATATTTTGTGTAGCCCATTGGTTGAACTAAACTCGTGACTGTTTCCCGCTGAATTAATATTCATATTCTGTGACGTGTATTGGTCGAGGTCATAATGTCGATAGCTGATTGGCTCACGCTCTTGACATCTAAACCAAACTATCCAGAACGCAAAATGGTACATCTTCAGAAAATTTATGACCTATTCACAAGATAATTATTGTTTAGCATCATCAGATAAACAAGAATAGTACGATCAGACAACATGCAGGCGAAAATACTGTATAATTGACGTAATTCGTTGTTTTCCGCGTTTCAATGGTTGATCTTCAATGCATAATGTAGGTCAACTAAATTTATAATGTCTGCTGCTTCAAACGAGTAGGCCTACAAGTGCGTTCAGTTTTATTTTTTAACGACAAAACTTGCATAATGTTAGCAACAACAGTACATATCATCGGGCGTATGAACAGTACTATGTATTGAATGAAGAACAGAAATGCTGCAAATGCCCTGACCTGATCATGTACATGTAACGCTAAGAACCTTGGAATACGTCATAAAATTCCCGAAGATGTACCGTCTTGCATCCAGAACAGTCACATTTGAACTGGTCAAATTGCAGTCACCATTGTTCGTTGGTTTGGAATTTAGCTTCGGGCTAATTTTGCCGATGCCGGGAAAATGCAAATTTAGTGAACATTGGCTGAGAATGGATGATTATAACTGTGGTTGTCCCGTCACGGTGAGAGGACAGCAACGTACACAATATGTCAAACAAATGTGGATCTGTCCAATATGGACGATGGTCGGAGCCATACAAAGATTACAGGGTACACATTACGCATGGACAGAAAAATCAGGGCGGACAGCACATGAACATACCGGCATTTCTGACTATGCCCAAGCTTCAACTTCTACCTCGAACGGTGAGACGACCAATACCCTGCACGACCGTGGCCATATGCCAACATCTGCCGGAGATCATCGCGAGGGTATTTCTGGCTTTCTTTCAACAAATTAGACATTGGAACAGGAAATAGTGTGGTGTTTGAAACAAATACAGTCACACTGATATAGATAGACTGTCTTTCAATATGAAGTCAGACATGGACGATGGCTGAGTTATGAATGTCTGATCTAGAACTTGTATGAAAAGCGTTGTTTAGAGGTCACGGAAATTTCAAAAATTGGTCATAGAAAAGTCATGGAATTTTGAACCTCTGAAGGCGCACGAACCCTGTCATAAAAAAATACCGTTCTTCTCTCTGACAGTCATATACACGGTGGCTTGTGCATTGAACGTGATAATTGGGAGATTATCGCAGTAAATTTTATCTTTCCAATTTCTTTTAAAAGTTGCCTTTATCTGGTAGCATTTGTTACGGCGAGACGGATAGTCATTCTCCACGGTCCAGCGACAACCGATCCTATCTGGCTATTATGTGGGGCTGGTGCCAGGAAGTCACTGCGCCACAAAGCAATAGCAGGATAACCAGCGAGTAATATAGGACCAGCACTTATTGTCCCATCAGTTTTTTTTAGTCACTCTTTCAAATGCAAGAACTCGAAATTGGTACATGATATATAGATCTGAAACTTCAACTTTACACACATATTCTTGAGGTTGTTCTATAACTATATGGCACTTTATGAATTATTATTACGAATATGAATTTTAATATTTTTGAACATTTTTTAATCTTTGGTAAGCTACCTTACAGCAAAAGTTATGATTCATATATAGTGCAAGATCACAAAGATGATCTTCACTTTAGATAGGGAATCGTCCTCAATGCGTTTTTGATACACACAGCTGGTGGGGCTAAGTTTTGTCTAAAAAGCACCAAATTGACCATTTGAATAGATAAAGAATAATCAAGACCCACAGACAAACACAACCAGACTTACAGTGGTTCAAACCTGCCGTATTTTGCACTTTTCGGTACATTTACAGTCGACATTTTCTCTCCGAAATTCTCGTTGCAAAATTATGACACCTTTAACCAAAATCTTATTTAGACTTGTTTGTTGGTCAAAATAGCTAAAATTGGTTTTGGTTAAAGGTGTCCTATTTTTGTAACAAGAGAAAATCCACACCGAAAAGTGCCTAAAAATACGAAAATAAGCCAACTTACCAACTTTAGTGAGCCATTAATCCGTTTTCGTGCATCTGCAGTCCTTCATTATTTCGGGTATTATAATTCAGCATGAAGGCTGTACAAAAAAGTCCATTTCATATCCCTTTGATAAAAGTGAAAATTTGGCCCTTCAAACTGAACAGCTTGAGGACGATTCCGTATGTCAAGCGAACACCACCATTCTTCCCAAATATGACACTAATAAACTCCTCTGATGCAAGTAAACCCGATATCTGTACTTTAAGTACTTTGATTTATCCCGTGAACCCTCAGCAATGGATGATCTGTTCGTAAATCAGGATAAATTTAAACCACCATATAGCAGATGATAACTATTTTACCTTCGATGCTGAGTAGTTATTGCATGATTGAATTAGGTACGTGTCTATACAGACGCTACTTCACATTGTAACACAATTGTGACGTTGGCCCATCTTAATGAAGTGGCTTCAGATAGGCAACCAAAATTTTGTCTCGTGTTCCAAATACTCTAGCTATTCCCATTTCATTTCTTTTTTTCTGCTTTTTTATATTAATAGGGAGATCAAACTGTATACTGTTCGCATTGTATATACTGCCTTGGTCTTTCTTTACTCATTGTAATACACACAAAAATGTATTTAAATCTTAGACATACTGAAAAAAATGTTTTTTTCACACAGGGCAACAGAGGACGCGATCTTCTATTTTATGCCAGCCCTTCCTGTAAGTATATTCTTAACCCAGTTATACATTCATATACTCTGAAAACAGGCTATTTCAAGGTCAATTTATTCTGATGATGTCTTAGATTTAAGAATTTACAGAATGAAATTCACAAAATTTCACAACAAATGTATAATCAGTTGGTTGGCCTGAGCTCTTTAAAGGTGAACTGCGAAGGTTTCAAAAATAATCCATTGTGTTCATTATGTGTGTGTGTGTTGCAGTAGTGTTCATTGTGTGTGTTGCTGTGTGTATTTTTCTTTTCTCAGTATAATAGAACATGAATACTGCAAAGTTAGTTTCGTTGTTTTGGCTAGGATCTCCCTCCCCCAAGAAGCATCAAAGAGATTCTACTTGCTCAAATTAATTATAAAATTGATTATTTGTTCCCTTTTAGATTTTGATATTGGAAGAACACTTCGATAGTAATTTTTTTCGCAATGGCCAAACGAGAGATATTTCGTGTACTTTTCATGTTTGGGGTAGGGTAGTTTGTCAATTATGTTACGTCAAATTTCCAACATTACTTTGACAAGTCGAGCCTTTTGAGACGCCAGTTTGAAGCTGAATTCCGTACGAATTTTTCGTATACAGTTTATCGATATACGCATTATTCCTCACTAGAAGCAGGCGCGTCTCTGTTCGATTATCGCTTTTCTTCCAGGATCTCACAAGAATAGGCAACTGACACCAAAAGAAACCGATATGAACGGGTTGCCAATTCGTACAGCTTAATTGTACGTTGGTTGTCTTCCTTGGATAATGACGTCATTTGTGCTTTAGTGACTGCGTTGCATGTATGGGGTACTGAGTCTGGTTAGCCCAACGTAACTTAACCTTCTTCATTGCAACGACATTACAAACACGGCCAAAACGTGGTGCGATAATGGAGGAGGGTTTTCCAATTGACGTTGATTGCACAATCTTACTGCATTTTTTTTCTTTTCTTTTTTTTTTTGCAAAAAAATATGGTCAATGAAAAAACATTTACAGTTCAGCTTTTAGATGCTGAAACTGTCATAATTACTGTCAGAATTGGATTGCTAGCGGAAATACCAATACCAGCTAGTATGCATGAATGTTTTTTTAATAATTGCAGTTTGACCACATGTACGAGCTCATGGTGAGATACTTACAAGTTCAGGTAAGGATATCATTTGTTTTCTTTAGTTGGGTAATAAGACCCACAGCTGTCAACTAACTGTTTCAACATATTTTTTGATTTGGGAGGTTTCATTTAAGTAAACTCGGCTGGAGCAGCACGGAATAGAACCGAGCGGGCAACTTCCGTTTAGCCATATCCTGCTGACAAAAAAAACAATCATAGTTTACAAAACAATGGAGAAGCGGTCAACAGTTTTCAGTGAAGCCGTCAAGACATGTTCCAAAAATATCAAATCCGTATCGCTGATCAGTATATTTAACTTTCGCTATAAATTCGTTATCTAGAAAATGCTATATCTCAGCCACGCTTTCATTGTGCCTGTCCACATGAACACCATGGAGATCTTGAAGTACATGGGTTCATCCGGTGCCTGCGATTTCTCAGGAACTACTGCATGGATCTTTCTCAAATTTGGTACACACGTTCCCCTTGGGGTCTAGTCGTGCAAGATACCTTTTCTGGTCCGATTCGAAAATCCAATATGGCCGCCAGGCGGCCATCTTGAATTTCTCCTTGAGACATTGTTATGATGAATTCTCAGGAAATTTTTCATGGATCTTTCTGAAATTTGGCACACAGGTCTCACATGGGACCTAGTTGTGCAAGAAACTTTTTCCCGTCTGATTCGAAAATCCAAGTTACGCTTCAAATTAATACGGTATTCCCGAGTTGTGACGTTGCATCACAAGAGTCGGCGGATCAAACGGTGGGGCATATTCTATATATTGACTATAGAGAATATACATACCTTCACCTTCCATATCAAGGAGTTAAAATAATTCGGAATTAAAATGTATTTCTTCAAATTTTAAATCAGTTTTCTTTAGTCAATGCAGTTTCGTCTGCCGGCGGGCGGCTACATGAAGGGACGTGACACGCTTGTGACACAACGTCACAACTGGACAACTGTAGACTACTGCATGTTTCGATCCCAGGGAGATAATCAGGATTCAGACACTTTCGAAGTTTCAACGTTACTGCGCGAACTGGATCCCTTCAGTATTAAGTATTGTACCATCTTACTATTTTCGAGCATGGTATCTTATAAGAGATATCTCGAACTAGCCCAGTAAACAGAACAGAATTAGCATTCGTTCATAATTATAAAATCTTAAGTATGTTTCATAGCTCATGCGAAAGTGTCAAAGACAGTTGTCTTCGCTTCCAGTACCCAATGATGACACGTGCAAAAAAAAATGTACTACAAAATGAAGACGAAGGATCCTCCGTACATGTACATTCACTTTCAGACTAACATTGCTCATTTCTCTTGTACTATAACAACCAACATAAGTACAGTTTCTAGAAATCTTGAAACTCCTGAAACTTAGAAAGAGGACATCTTGGTGTTTTCCAGTGTCCCTTTTTCCTCTTCGCTCAGATTCGAAATTCTGTATACAAAATTACAAATCAATCGTTTGTTCTTAGTAACAATGGACAAAAAGATCTTCTTGTCATTGGACAATGGTGGGCGCCAACATCCTTCATGATCTCTCGTATATTAATTATCAATAATGACTTCGTAACATCAGTGATCATGATAAGGCCAAACTTTGTTTTTCAGATGAATGTTGCATCATTGCACCCGAATTAGGGCAGTGATATAGTTAAACCACTCCGAACCTGTGGCATTCATTTCTCAACACTATTTCAAAGGCTAAAAGCCTTAACTCATACCCACACTGGCCTTTTTAAGTTTATATATTTTTTAATTGGGTGGTTGGGATATTTATATTATAGTTGCTGGAATTATCCTTCCTTTCCTTGCCAACCAGAAACACAATACATTTTGTCTAATAGCTGATAACTTCTTTCTTTCCACAAGCTACATGTAGCTTACATGTGTGTATACTGTAATTCACTTTAATGATGATATAACAGCTGTTCATGGATAATATATTGCTAATAGCTGAACAGTTAAAAAATGGGACGTTTACAAGATTTCTTAGAGCATGGATTAGGAAATATCCCTCGATATATCACAGGGGATAAATTTACGAATAGAATACCTATTTAGGATTTTTTCAGAGCTTTGAGTTTGCACTTCACATTTCCCAGTCACTGTAAGAGGGAAACGTTATAAAAACGAAGCCCTTTTACGATTATGTACGAGCATTGTATACGGTTTCACACAGCATGTTAGTCAATATTTTCACTTCATACATACCAGCTACCAAGAGGGAAAAGTTACGAAAATGGGAGGTTGTAACGATTTTTCGGATCATGTAGGATAGGACACAATATATTAATCAGTGAGTATAAGAGAGAAACTTTACGAAAATGGTGATTTTTACGATTTCATAGCTTTGTGTTATCAATTTTCACAGCATATCTACATCAGCGATTACAAGAGGAAATAGATTTTATAACCATTTCCGGTCGTTTTCAAATTTCTCATCGCTTTACATTCAGTGACTATAAGAGGGAAAATAAGGAAAACGGTTTCTAAGACAATTGTGTTATGAATTTTCCCTTCATACATGTCACTTACTGTAAGAGGAAGAAGTTATGAAGACGTTTTTACGATTTCTCGGAGCTTTGATTTATGAATTTTTCACCTCACTTATAACCGCGACTATAAGAGGAAGCAGTAACGAAAACAAGGACTAGGTACTTTTTACGATTTCTCAGAGCATAGTGGTTGGCAAATTGACTCCATAAAAATCAACGACTACGGGAATTAAAAAAATACGAAATTGAGACATTGTCACGGTTTTCTAATATACAAGCATCTATTCGTTATTCAGTATTCAACCGTCATCCATTAAGAAATTTCCGCGTCCATAATCCAAATACCTATTCCATATAACAGCATTAGCACGAAATTAAACCAAATCCACAACGATCACAGTATACACAAACATAGGCTAGTTTCCTGGAAGAGAGAAGCTCTCAACAGTTTTCAATGAAGCCAGCAAGACGTGTTCCAAAAATATCAAATCCATATCGCTGATCAGTATTCTTAATCCATATTATGTTAGTTTTAAATTCATTATCTAGAGATTGATGTGCCTCAGTCACATATTGTTTGTGCCTGTTCATATGCAAACCATTAGGATCTTGAAGTACATGGGTTCATACGGCCCCCATAGCCCCGGGGTGAGCGGAATTGACACAAATACAAGCATCTAGTCCGACATTCATAATTCCGCCGTCGTCCATTAAAGAATATCCGCGTCCATAATCCAAAAACCTATTCCATATCCATATAACAGTATTAGCACCAAATTCAAAAAGACAATCATAGTATACATAAACATAGGCTAGTTTCCTGCAAGAGAGAAGCGGTCAGCCGTTTCCAATGATGCCGACAAGACATGATGTTCCAAAAATATAAAATCCGTATCGCTGATCAGTATTCTTAATCCATAACAATCGTTGTAAAGTCGTTATCTAGAGAATGAAGTATCTCAGTCACCCTTTGATTGTGACTGTTCATATTAGCACCATGAGGATCTTGAAGTACATGGATTCATACGGCCCCTAGCCCCGGGTTAAGCGGAATTAGACACAAGTTACGAAACGTAACGCCATAAAATTTGGACGCTACGTTCCTATTTTGATATCAGCATGCGATATTTATCGCCAAATGTGAGAAACTTTGAGTGGAGGTGCCATAGATCTTGCATGTTTCCCTTGTATTTTGCTACCAGCAAGTGATAGTTATCGCCAAATTTAAAACACAGTTTTTACGATGGACACAAGTAACGTGTTACGCGTTAACTTTGTGGGTTAAACTGAGTTAACATATCGTGCACTAATAGTGAAATCATGACGTTCACTCACGAAACCGTCATTTTTTAATGAAAACAAAAAAAAACATGAGGAATGCCATGATCACTTACACCAGTTTAAAATGTATTTTTATTTTATTTCCTCAAATAACAAAAAAAATATTCGTTCAGTGGAAGCAAACTCACTATGAACATCAACTGCCGAACAAATTATTTGACTTCTGCATTGCAATGAGAATGGATTTTGCAAATCGCCAATGACTAAAACCGTAGGATATGCATTTTAATATTCACGAAAGAACCGATAAAATCTAGGCCTATGAATTGCAATTACAAGCGTCTGGTCCGTCATTCATAATTCAGCCGTCGTCCATTAGAGAATATCCGCGTCCATAATCCAAAGACCTATTCCATATAACAGTATTAGCACCAAATTCAAAAAGACAATCATAGTATACATAAACATAGGCTTGTTTCCTGCAAGAGAGAAGCGGTCAACAGTTTTCAATGATGCCGGCAAAACATCATGATCGCAATCCATGTTACGAAATTGTATTCTTATTTGTAGCCTTATTAATCAGCTCACTCTTGGACTGACTATTCATTTATATTTTAGACTATTCTAGAGGAAGACATGAAATGATATACAATATAATTTGAAATATTATTTTTTATAATATTGTATTATATTTTGTTTATTAATTACAGGGGTTATTATTGCCAGTGGTCTTCATTGGTAGTATACCAAACATTTGCAACGTGGGACTTCAATATCTCTTCGTAAACGTTTTAAATCTGGGATTAAAGTAAGTGTAAATTTTCATAGTTCTGATACTTAAGATTCTGATGCTTGGCAAGTAATATAAAGTATACCTGTATTTTGAGACGAGCTGGTATTTCGTTGATAAAATATAATTATCTTCGAGACGAAATACCAGCGTATACTTACCAACAACACAAAGTGGTATAACGAAGTTCGCACTGAAGATTTCTTTTCATTGCGTTTCCATATAAATCACCAGCCCAAAAGAAAGAAATAACAAACGTCTGGTCCGTCATTCATAGTTCAGCCGTCATCCATTAAAGAACATCCGCGTCCATAATCCAAAGACCTTTCCCATATTCCAGATAACAGCACTAGCACCAAATTCTTAAAGACAATCCTAGTATACATATACATAGTCAACAGTTTTCAATGATGCCGGCAAGACATCATGATATTTCCAAAATATCAAATCCGTATCGCTGATCAGTATTCTTAATCCATATGATCTTCTTTGTGAAGTCGTCATCTAGAGAATGATGTATCTCAGTCACGCTTTGATTGTGTCTGTTCATATGAGCAACATGAGGATCTTGATTTACATGGATTCATACGGCCCCTAGCCCCGGGTTAAACAAAATAAGACACAAGTTACGAAACATATATATATCGTGGCAATCAGCATGCGATATATATATCGCCAAACTTGAGAAACTTTGAGTGGAGGTGCCTATTTTATTTGTGACGTTGATTAAAATCGACACATTTAGCAGAGGATCTAGCAAATGCTACTAGGCAAGATATGTATACGCCATAGGCAGGTCCCACTGGAATACTAGTGTCCAGAAATAGTTTGCGATGTCGAAATTGTAATCCTCTGGAAGAGAGAGAAGGCCCGTATCATTTTTATAGAGATTAGGTCTAAATGTGATGCTATTAACAATAAATATTATTTATCTTCGCGGAAGCCTTGGATCCTTTTCCTGTGTTGGACGATGAGCAATAAACTGGATGAAATACTTACCTGGCATACTGCCGTTCCTGCTTATGTTTCTGTTCCTGTGATATATACAGCTTTCGATGATTCTTCTTTTCTTCCGCAAAAACTCAGTTCCTTGGCGCTTGGTTTCCAATTAATTGCGGTAGTCCCGCACACAAACTGGTGCAGACAAATTCGTCTGAAGCAGTGTTTTCATGCACCTTATGGGCAGCGTTGGTATATTGTATTCAGTTCGTTGTCATACAGCAAATATACAACGCCCGTTATCGAATACAACATGGGCCGGTGGAGTAATTGATCACACAAAGCTCAACTATTTACTTACAGAGTAAATTTAGGGTTTTGATTGGTTAATTGCCGCAGTTTATCAGGCCGTATTGCAGTGAGTGAGTGAATTTAGCGTCGTTTTCAACATTTTTGTCAGACCGTATTTCAAGTCTCAGTTGGCCACAGTTGGTATACCAATTGAGATTTCTCCTATACCAATGCTGTCGAGGACACGCCTGCCCATATACCATCGCAGTCAATGACGCGTGTGCAACACCTGCAGGCAAAGACTATTTCAGAACAATTTGCCTTCGGGAGTTTGTGTGCGCGAGTACCGCCACTGGAACAAGTAATGTGAGGACAGTTGCGTATTTGCGGGCGCACGGAATAAATCACAAGCGGAAGCTATATCACAGAAAAATGAACGTCAGAATTTCAGCTATGTATTTCATCCAGTTTATTGTTCATCGCGGAACAGATGAAAAGAAATCAACGCTGCATGTTCGATTCACGATGTTTTGACGTTAATGAACGCTGATCTTTCTGTCAGGTTGGTGATATATGTTAACCAACGCGGGAAATGACTCTTCAATCTGATAAATTCGTTATACCAGTCATTTGAGCGGGTATACAGGCTGGTATTTCGCCTCGGAGAGAAATATTTTAACTTGCTCTGCGGTCTCGAAGAGAAATATTTTCTCGACGAAATACCAACCTGTACAAACACGCAAACGACTGATATAACATATATAATATCTTGATTATAACCTTAGATTATATTTTCTTCCAATAATCTATTTCGCAAGGGGTAACAGTTGTCATTCATTCACCAATTTCCGCATGCCCTGCATGACATTGACATACAAGAAGGAGTCGTTTATGCAGCATAGGTTTTCTCATATCCAGTAGCATTTCTGAAATTCTGTAAACATTGTGATAACTTCAGTTTTCATTCCAAGTGTCTTAAATTTAGTGATAAATAAAACACAGCGACTAAAAAGTAAACGCAATACTGTAGCTATTGTTTTTCACTTCTACATCAATTACCCCGCTATTCTGCGACTGGAATATTTAATTTGTTCCTACATTTGTTCCTTTGTTCTTTCTTTAGAGGGTGCGCTATCGGCCAAGTCATCTCTTACATGATCCTTGGAATGTCGTCTCTGTGTTGTGTCTGGTATACTGGCGCCTACAAGCAAACATGGGGAGGTAATTAAGGTTTTTGAAATTCAACGCAGCATATTTGAGTTGAGGATTCGACTAGGTTCCACTAGGAATCCGAAATTCTGATAATGGCGTTAATTTTGATGGGTATGATTAATCAATTCCAATTTTAATGTGAGTCCCGAGTTTTTCTTCCCTTTATTTTCATTCGAGCTATCATCTTACATTGGTGCTTGTATTCTCGGAAAGTTGGATATGTGTTTATATTAGCAGTACTAAAGCAAATTACAAGGTAAAACAGCGACTTTTATCTCAGGAAGATCAAAGTTTACATCTCAAAGCTATAGTTCTCATAAATCAACACTTTGTTGTATTAAACTGAACCACATATCAAACCGCGATAAGAAATATTGTCTCCTAACAGTCCTCTGCAAATTGGAAGCTAGAATGCAAAATGAGCGAAAATTTGGCATTACAATAATCTTACCTGTCTTCATAGCAACAGAAATATTTCGCAAAGAAAACCCTCAGGGCGGGTTATGCAGCCCAAGCCGCTCAATATGTGTATCTAGGCGAATATCCCAATGCGGAATATATTGTGTTAACTGCGGTACCGGTACTGTCATATGCCAAAAGCATACATTTATAGGTATTCCAAAGCGAACGAGTAGGACCCCGCGGTTGGCAGATATATGTCTGTCCTTTTTGGAAGACGCCTATAAATGTTCAAGTGCGAAGAATACGTGGTTCGTTGTATTCACAATAGTTTAGTTACACTTAATAGTCTTGATTAAATTTACTGCTTTAAAAAATAAGTAAGAATTTGTAAGAAAATCTGAGAAAAATGCTAGAAAATATTTTTTATTGTGATGGTCCAAGTATGATGTGCAATGGCGGGTATTTCTATAATCTAGTGATGATCGGTCATGTACGGGTGACATGTACATTTTGGACGGGGGTTCAGCCTAAATAACAAAAGTTGGATGAGGTGGAGCGGGTGGTTGGGTGGGTTCAGGTTCCTGTTGCTTCAATGCACTTTGCTGAGAAGCAACAGGAACTTGATAATGTGATGTCTAGCACTGTAATATCACTTGTCTTCATTGCACCATGTAAGCGTCCTGTCTGTGTCTTGTGCGCTGTCCTCGGTGTTTTATAGGACGGAGGGTGTCTGGTTCCATGCTGCTTCAAAGATTTCTTCTTTGAAGTAGCAGGAACACAACTGGGCTGGGTGGTGCTTAGTTGGTTCGTCGTAATATAGCTAAAATATTGTTGAAAGCGACGTTAAATTCTATTCACGCACTCACTTGGACGGGTGCTATTTTGGACATTTTGTGTCATTACACGTACAGCGATCGTGGATATGGAAACTTTTACACATGTTTGAAAAGGATGTTTCATCTCAAATTTTAGCGAGGAATTGAATTTCACGAGCGCACAAATGCACCAAATGTGTGTAAAATATCTTGCGTCTATCAAGGAAATACTCTTCTTCAATTCTATGTATGCATTTTAGCAATTGGCACCACGTAACTTGAATGCGCAAGGAATTTGGAAGAATGGTTGCCAATGCCCCCCATGCATTGTCAATGGTTTGTTTGGGGCCGTGAGAGAACCTGAAATATCCTCGAATTATTTTGCGATAAAATTATTTTTACTACATAAACAACGGAATAAACAGTATATGAATTTATAGTTAATGACTAATCTGATCAATTGTAACTGCAGTAGAAAAAATAATAACAACACCATTTGACTCCGAAGTGTTCAAAATAGCGCCCTCACTGGTACTGCCGGTGTGATGGGTTAGAATGTCCTGGTGATTAGTGTCCGTTTTCATATCCTTTCCTATTGTGACCAAGGACGGACACTTGTCCCCAATGTGGAGAAAAGTGTTCTAGCTCATTAGAAGATAGGGGACGGACACTCTTAGCCACTGGACATTCTTAGCCTTGACGCCAGCATTTTAATTCTTTGGTCTTTCAGTGCGCTTAACGTGAATATGAAAGCACCGATAAACATAAAAAAATATGCCAAAGACCAATTCTGAGTAGCAGATGTCTGATGCCAAGATTCATCCCCAAAGGTCCATTATCTTGGAAATTGCACGTGGATAACCTCTAAAAAAACGCCCGATATAGCTCTGTGACCTGTACATCATTCACGGCGGCGTCCCGTAAAAGGAAGTAAGAATGTTATGAATTGTAAAAGAACTGCTGTGAGAGAGAAGCGAATATGGGATTACATCTGGACTGTGAGTGGCTTCATTCAATTTTATGCAGTGAAGGGGGTATATATCATTCAAAGAATCGTTAATAAAGGGGTTATGCATTGTTATGATATCGTCAATATTGTGTTTGGTGAATGCAACGGAACGAGCTTTGAAATGATTTTCTTTTGGCTATTTCTGCATATAGGCGTATTTATATATACGAGAAGAGATGTCGGTCTGCCAAACGTGGTGCACAGCTTGTACCCATTGAGAATCCTATACGCTGGTGGTATATGGTGCAGCCGAATTTCAAATCAAAACGTTAATGTGAAATTCAAGCTTATCTCTCAACAAAGATTCATCCCAGGAAAGATAGAATTTACGTACAGCAGAACTGAAGAATCCTTATTCTGACATTATAGTGACCAGTTTTATCGGTGGCCATTCATATATGTTATATGTGGTTCATTTCAGGCTGGTCCCGATCGGCTTTACTGGGCTGGGGGCAGTATACCAAGCTTGCTTTGTTCAATGTTTCTACTGTGTGCTGGGAATTATGGGCGTTGGAGATGTCCATCTTTCTTGCCGGTATGTTGTCCTCAACTATCGATAAATTTCACTTGCAAAAAAAATTGCCGGTGAACCCCGCAGTTTCATCTCGCAGATTGTTTAGCGATATTCGTGTAAATGACAAACTCTGTACTCAAATGGGATTCCAGGGTTTAACTCAAAATGTAAACTCAATTTGTAAACTCAGAAAATCACTCATATGGTGTACGTTCAATTTCCTTATATGGTTTGCCTGTATGTTATACTACATGTGTTAATATATGACTATAATTAGCCGCATAAAAGGGGGCCTTCGTCGTGTTAATTTCTGATAATAAGATTAGTGTCAAAATTGCATGTTAAAATGACAGAAGAAAACCTCCAATCCAAAATATAAGTAGGCAGAACATCAAGTGTAGATTGGAGTGTATCCGTCAGAAAGTTGAAATTGTAACTTGTGATGACAGTTTCACATGGATATACTCAGGCCAGTTAATAAGTTGCAATTGATATGAATGCTATTTTACCTGTTATTGTATGTTTTGTGGAATACATTGTGTGCATCTACATGTAGGTCTACTGGACCATATCTAGCCTACATCCTTATCTGTGCAAATTTGATATTTTGCTTACTGTCCAAACTTTTCGATTTAATACGCTAATGTTTCATTTAATCAAATATATAGATTTACAAATGTACTACATTTATGGCGGGCATCAGAAAACATTCGATCATCAGTTCGGAAACAAACTTGCAAGAAAAAAAGCCTGGTTTCGGCATTTGTCGCTTATAACACGATGCTTTAAAGTAGAATTACGCGTTTTTCTTCATTCGTTTATTCATAAAATATAATTTCTTAGGTCATGGGAACTGAAATACAGCGGGATGCAGTTGGTGTGAAGCCATGACCTTGCCGACATAATCAAAACAATCAGTGATCTTGTTGCAGTCAGACGGAATCCTTGGTTATCTGCGAATAATCTAGACCAACCGGAATTTTTCAATCCGTCTTTTCAAAGAGAAATTCTCCCGTTATTTCAACATCTTCTTGAGTATGGGCGAATAAAATAATAATTTTGATGTCCCTGTTGCACTAAAAGTTTCAGGTGAAATATAAAAGTTTTTAATTAACTGTATGTTTCAACTGATAAAGTTTTAGGATTTTATAAATACGATGTTAAATTTTAATATCTATTAACATAGACTTCACACAAGACTAACTAGAGAACACCAAACAAGTGAAGTTTATCCATTCCCTCAAACAGTGTTTATGGTTACGATTGAAAATTCCCATACCTCTATAATTCTTCAATTTGTATTGTACATTTTCCTTAGGGGAGGGACGGCATAGGTCCCTGCATTATATTAACTTGCCCCACTCCTCGTCATCGGAATTCATTGATGATAAACCATCCGTTAGCAATAGTGGCATGCGAAGCATTATTGTTTGTATGTATATATGAGCACGTGATGTGGAAGTCAAGAAATATTAACGCTGGACAAAGCCGTGTTAAACCTCACATTCGCCTTTTTATGATCGACCCTAAATTTATATAAAACGGCCATCTGAGAATGGCCTAGGCCGTTTGGGAATAAAATGGCGATTCCCAGATGGTCTGATTCTCCCTGTCTGACTGCAACAGTCTCCTGTTTGAGACGTGCACACATTATCTCTCACAGCAAAGTGCAATTCAATGTGTTTTCTTATTCCAACTACTCAAGATTGTCCTAAATGTCATAGTTTTGAAGAATCTTGAGGTCCATGGTTGGTCAGAGGTAGGATCGTACTAAAGTTTTTTTTTAAGCTACATGTAGCACGACTCGTTTAGATGAGCCCAAGTAAGAATAATTTCGTACTGCGGCTTCCTACTGTACATAACGGAAGATTTTCGCTACTTCGTGGCTATTAAATACTTGTGATTTTGTATCGGCTTCTCCATGGACGATAGCTTGTTACTAAATTTTGAATCTGAAGCTGATATTGTAATATTGGATACGAGAATCTCACATTTCTGAGTATTCAGATCAGTTCAGGTGTTGTCAACAACATTGGGAAATAATTTCACAATTTTATAAAGTGTATATGGATCAGAAAATTTAGCATTTGAACTTTCATCTCTCATAGTGAGCCTCTTGGAAAAACGGATGGAGTTGAGGACATTGCATAATGTATATACCCGAAAAGCGGCCTTTTACGTAATAATCGACTATTCAGCCAGTCATATCATGTTTAAAGCCGTATCCGCTTCACAGGTATAGCTTGGTCGCCCAAGTCCAAAAGGTAGCCTCTGCCACTCGTAGAGTCCCATAGGGGCCAAACACGCTGTTTAGATATGGATTCTGACGAAATTGTCGTTTATATCTCTATTTTATCGGAGTGCTCAGGGTCAGTCAGCATACACGTGAAAACTATAGGTTTCAAAGGGTTAAACCAGTAACATGTCACTGTTGTTGTTGCGTTCTTGGTGTCACTGTAACAAAAGTTTGAGCATATATATCTCAACAAATCATATTAATTTGAAACCGGTTCAATGTGAAATTCATGCAAATATTTGGATAAACATATGCTCAATGATATGATATTATTGAAATATCTATTTATGTTGCAAATTATATCATCAAAACAACCTGAATTATATATGTATAAAGTTTTAGCTTGCTCGAATTACATGTAGCCAAACTTTCTGACGAGATTATTTTTTTAAGATTTTGAAAGTATTTCTTAGATATTTGGAATTACCTACCCCGAAAATGGCACCATGGCAAGTGACAAGATGCACATACGTACTAGCCACTTCATCCAGCATAAAGCGTGAAATATTATCATTTCAGGTTATCTTGGTGGAGTTGAAATGGCAACTAACTCAATCGTCAACTATATTAGACAAAGCTATTCTCCGGTAGGTTTCAGGAATGAACACACACGCATTGCTATTAAAATAAATAATAGTAATTTCTCCAAACAGTCAGCCCAATTATACATTGCACAACTCTGATTCACCACCACGCACATGGAAATACTCACCTCAGCCCTATGGACTTGTCTGAGAAATTCAGTAAATGATGGATTAAATTGTATGACCATATTATACACCAGAAACATGTTTATTAAGATATAATTTGGAGAAAGCAGAATTTCACCAATTTCAATTGATTATTTCAATTCAAAGTTGACTACTCTAATGGTAATATCATCCAGCTCACAATGCGGCAAGCTGTATTGAACTAGCTCAGATGTATACAAGTTGTTATTCGGTGATGGTATAATCTAGCAAAATTCAACTTCATTCTCTATGATTTTACGTATATTTAATTTTCATTAAGAACAGATTAGGGTCGCCAGAAAACTTATTTAACGCTCATACTTTCTTATGCCATGTTATGCTCATACTTTCTTATGCCATTTATATTAATTCCTGGGATAAAACAAGCCCTTTAGGGTTTTATTCCCGCCATATGTACCATTATTATAAATTAGCTAAATATTTGATGCACATGTTCCTGTATGGTGAATAAAGTATTCAATTCAATTCAATTCAATTCTCTATTGATGAGAACTGGTTGATGAATGCCAGATATGATGCCAGTACGAGTACTTCTTGTGAAAGAGGGTCTCTAGATTATAATCGTGAACATTATTATATATTATGGATGATGATCGGCTAGTGAATGTTGAATTTGACGCTCATATATAGTGTTACAGTATACATCTAATGTACATGTGTCTATTCAACTGATTATTGTGGTAATATACTCAAATAACAACAACTCCCCTACAATAGCTGTGAAGAATTAAGAGATTCTGACCTTTTCTGATTGACGAATTATTGACCTGCCAATAAAAACTTCACACCACAATTGAAACTCCCCAGTACATCATAATTGGTCTCGATTAACGCAGATTCATAGTTCAATGCAGCTTAATTTCTGCCGGCATGAACTTTTTTTTTGTAATAAATGTTTAAAGGCCGGACAGATGGTATACGGCAAACATATGGTACTCTGTACCAATTGTCAATAGAATTATTTGCCAGTACGTGTCAATATTACATAATATAATGTAATATTACATAAGGTGTAACATATAACATAACATACAAGAATATCCAAAATAACAACATCCGCTCATCAGACCACAATGCGTCTCAATATCAGAGTTTGCCTGCTCGGCTGGAAAACTTTTGAACTTGTTCTAGGGACAGATGGAAAAAATATATACTAACCAATGCAAAGAACAGCTCCTGTACGAGAACTATTACGACGCACTGAAGTTATTCGTGTTATTGCTGTCGTGAATATAGTTTGGAAATGTTTCTTCTATTATCTCAGGTTCCGCTCGGTATTGGTGTTGCATGCTCGTTCAGGATTGGGCGATATCTCGGCGCAAAACGACCGGAAGGAGCTATTACTGTGACTAGGGTTTCTGTTGTAATGTCAGGTGCGAACGATTTTAATATATGGTCGTCAGAAAAAAGCCAGGAGAATGGTGTTGAGCTGTTGGTGTTGAATTTAGACCTACACCGTATTTCCCCAACGCCCTTTATTGGTGTGAACCAACACCATTAACTGGGGTTGAGCCAGTATTGTCACTTGTCAATTAACATTAAAATATGGTGTTGACCATTTTCAACACTATTTATCGGAATTAACCAACATCATTATTTGTAGTTGAACTGGCCTCAACGCCACTTTTTAGTGTTCGCAACACCATTTCTCATTTCTCATTCAACTGGTGTTAGCCAGTACTCAACATCATAAAGGATGCTGGGCCAGCACTATTTTTCTGGCTGTGTACCAGGATACATGTGGAATAGACCGAGTTGTCGATCATTATCAAGTCGGATTATTCCTTTCCACTCTACCAGAAGTGTAATGTACTTATTTCATCCTAGACACGTACGATAAGGAGTCGAGTCGACGACAAGAGATCGAATATAACGAGCTGTTGCATTTGACAGTCCAGTCAACCTCTCCTATGTAAAACTGGAAGAAATGTTATAAGTCATGGATTTGATAAACAATAACCAGTATAATGAAATCATACTACAATTGAGCTTATCTAGTGAAAGAAACATCTCAACCAATCAAGTATAAGAGCTTGAATCTAACATTTGAATCAGAAGATTGAAAAGACTTTCATGGTTGAAAACGATAATATCTGATCTCAGTAATGCATATTGATCGATAGTGTATTTTTCATTTGTATTTATTAAACAAATCCAATCTGTTTTGTGTTTAATTTATAGTGGTGTTTTCCCTACTGTCTGGACTGCTCATCGTTGCGTTACAACAACCGCTGCCCCGCTTATTCTCCAGCGACCCGTAAGCATTTTGTCAATGTAATTGTTTGTTTCTTACATGGTTCCAACGCTCACACCAGATTGGATTTTTTCTCCATCAGATAGGTGTGTTACAGAGCGGCGAGGATGAAGGAAGTTAGTCAGATCCGTTTCACATAGACAGTTATCGGAACTTCTGCATTGCTTGGCACAATGAAAAAAAAAAAGAAAAAGTATAGAGGTCACCATACACTGGACATGATAGAAGTACATGGAGCTTGTCTTCTATACCATTATTACACAGAAGACACCTTCGGTCTTCGACGGGGAGATTTTCATACCGACCCGTGTCAATACGTATAGGGGCAACACCACACCGGACATAATGTTCAGCACTATATTCAGTTTTAAATTTTGAAAACAATCGGAGTTTTGCCATGCTCTCTATTTACTTATAACCACTTATCTTTACATATATTATACAACTTAACAAATGTTTTACCATAAACGACATTGATATTTCCAATATGAGAGCAAGCTAATTCATTCAGTTTATTGCAGACCCTGAAGCACCAGCTCTTACTATTCTTGTCTGCTAAATTATACGCCCATCTTAAAATCTTCTTATCTCTCTCATATTCAGTTATAAGCCTGAGCCTATTCCAGTGACTAATGACTTTCCACTGCCTAATAGAAAGTGGCATTCAACCCATACCTCTGTTAATTCCTACAGTTGGTACATACTTCCCCATCGCCCGGGGGAAAAAACGTTCAGCCCTATATTGTAGGGAGGGAGGGAGGGAATTTGGCTTAATGTCACAATCAAGTTTGTTTCACTCATATGGTGACAGTCAGTTTGGTTGGTGGAGGAAGCCGGAGTACCCGGAGAGAACCACCGCCCTTCGGCAAGTAACTGGCAAACTTTCACACATGGACCAGCTAGGCTCGAACCCGTGCTGGTTCAGCGGTGTGAGGCAAGCGGTCACCAGCGAAGCGCCTTAGACCACTCGGCCACCGAGGGCCCTGCCCTATATTGTATAGCATTTATACCCGAGAAATCCGATCTACCCCAAATCGGGGCCCCGTAAGTTATCACTGGGACAACCAACGAATCATATAGCCTAGTGAAAACATCCTATGGTACTCCTTCGAAATATTTCACTTTGGCAGTCACTAAACCAAGTGCTCGGCTGGCTGACTATGACACATACTTTGTCATTAAGTTAAAATCAAGGTGTTCGGTCAGTAGCAAAGTACCTAAATGTACCTATTTGTCAGTTATTTCTAAAAGCACATTATCACACTGAAACATATACATTGCCCTGTGGACTGACTAAGTGCCAAAATGAACAACATTTGACTTATTCTCGATTAACACATAACATATTACTATCACACCACACTGAGAGACGTTCAATTTGAACTTTCATATTTTCACTGATCTCACTCAATATTACTATGACATCAGCGTATAATAGTAAAGTAATTTTCTCACCATCAACGTCAATTCCTTTACCACTGCCTTTCAAGTACACTGAAAAATCATCTATGTATATATATAGATTAAATAACAGAGAGGACAATACACACCCTTGCCTTAAACCACAGCGCACCCCAAACCAATCAGACATTAGACCATTTAACCTAATACAACAGGGCACATTTGTGTATATCGACCAAATGACTTTCATAATCTTTCGATCAACTCCAGTTTTGTTCAGACGTTTCCATAGTAACTCCCTACTGATGAAATGATACGCTCTATGGAAGTCGACAAATGCAGCGAATGTAATTTCTTCTTATTAGACTTTCCAATTCATCCGAATCAGAAATGTCACACCCAGGTTCATCATGAGATATGGCCTGAGCAGGTACATTTAAAGTTTCACTCGGATTTAACTGATCACAAAAACGTTCTTCCATCGATATAAGACATGTTTAGGTTCGGTCACAACTATGTCATTTATCTATCTCCACCCACGCCTATTTTACCGATCTTTTTCCATAAATCTTTGGAACTATTATGTCTTCTCCTGGTAATTTCATTCTCGACCGGTATAAGGTGTATGTTCGCCATGACAGCCTTCAGGGAATAAATCCAGCAAATAAATAGCCCACAAGCGTACACTTGTAAATCCTATAGAATTCTTATAGAAAGATGTCCTGTAGGATCCTAGAGGATTTTGGCAATTTTCCAATAGCATCCTTTAGGATATTTTAGGATGTCCTATAGTGCCCTATAGAACAATATTCGGCGATCCTATGCGACAATTCTTTCAGAAATCCTGTAGGAAATACTGTCCTATAGGATGTTATAAGATTTTCTAGATGATCCCTTGAGATAGTTTGATGAAACATTCTAGGCCCTGCAGGTTGATATATAACCGGATTCTCCCCCGATCATTTTCTACCCCTCCTAAAACTCGAGACTCGTGCCCCGAGCAACTGTGCATTGTTGCAACTTTTTTTCAAACGCAACGTTCAAGAGTATATAACTGTATCGATAAATCATCGCAGGTGTTGCTTTGTTCGCTTTACGTCATATATCTCACAACTCAGCATATTCCAAAATAATTGTTTAAATGTATTTTCTATCCACAGTGCAATAATCAAGATGACGACAGATATTATGCTACTGCTTGCCTTGCTAAACTGTTTGTATTTCTCAAAGGTTAGTGAAAACCACAGCTTGTGTGCCTTGATTCAACTAATTATGTCTCTAACTCAACGAATCCTCATGCAACTACACAGCGAACAAACAATATCTCCGAAGTCAACCCTGATCGGGTAGTGTACCAAATATGAACAAACCTCTAATGTGCCATCACTTTAATTCTGTCATGGCTCCTTGAATGCTCGTTGTTCACCGTTTGGCAAGAAAAGGCAACTGCTTTCGGGCACACTCTATCTCTGACAGCCCATATCACGGTAGATCTGAGGTAGATACTTCAGGTAAGCATGGTAAGGACCTATAATCAACGAATCTGCGTCACTGATAGTCTATGGGTCTGGAAACATTGTTGCCCCCAGTGTCTCGCGATCTTTACACGAAATAAGGCCCTAGATTCACTGGTACTCCAGCATGTTTGATGAATGCAATAAAGTGTTGGCCTTAGGATTTATATTTGTTATGGTTCTTGCGAAAATCTGTCACGAATGGTCAGTCATTGCTTAACGTTACTGACAATAGAAGTTTCGTTACTTACAAAATGGTGAATCACCCTTCAGTGGCGGAGATTTGACAGAAAACCATCAGATCCGACATTGGCGTGTATGGAATTCTGTGAATCGTCAGAATTGTGTCAATATAGCGACCCAGCTCGACCAATGGTTGAGAGAAATGTGAGAAGGCAATGGGTATTCCGGATATAATAATAATAGGCGTTATTTTCCTAGCATATATTTGAATACAAGGAATTCTGAATATTGACATTCGATAATGTGAATATGATTGTAGTTTGTTACTGTGGTTGAAATGGTGTTACAGACTTATTAATAAGAACTTGCATTCTACTAATTTCTTTCCTGTTTGGGACGTTCCTTCTGTCTAAAGGACACATAATTCATCATTTTCCATCAGATGGCTATTACTTAATTGTTATTTGATATTTGTATAGAATATCGCTCAAGCTGGCGCTTGGGGCTGTGTGACCATGTCATTCAAGATGTCCACATGAATAGCCGCAATAAAAGCCTGACTGAAATACAAAATCATCACAGGGAACATTTTTGGTTATTTTTGTGATGTTTTTAAGATATGTAGTCAAAATATTGGTCTGAGGGGTCATAGGACTTCTTGTCAGTACTTTCGCATCTTTTTTCACCACCTTTGTATGTTGCTTTCAATGGAGTTGGTTTGTGAATGACGGACCAGACGCTTGTAATTTCCTGGTCTGTGAGATTAGCTGAAAATTCAGTGAGACGCCGAGAAAGGGACCCCTACATGCACAAAAACATTACACATTTAGCAATATTATTAATTGGAAGCTTAATAACGCAGAAATATTAAATGTATAATTGTTCATCATTTTGAGCAGTTTGACTTCTGGAAATTTAACAGACAATACTGTTTGCTTTATGTATTTTGTATTTCAGTCCATCTTCCTCGGTATAATTCGGGGAACTGGTCGGCAGATGTCGGGAGGTATCATCACTTTCGTGGGATTCTTCGTTATCGCTATACCTTTGGGATCTGCTCTCATGTTTCGGACATCACTTGGAGCGGCAGGTCTGTATATTTTGTTATTTGCTTTTTGAACCTACCAGGCCGGGGGGAGGGGGGAGGGGGAGGGGCATTCTCCTACCAATCTTTCTACTCTATCTTCGGAACTACAAAAAAATGAGAGATGACACTACGTGACTTTTTAGTTTATCACGTTGGGGTCATTTTGAGCCTATTTTCATATCCACCGAGCATGGAGAAATTCAAAATGGCGACGAATGTGGTATACCAGAAAAGTGATCTTTTCGCCATTTTTCTTCAAAATTCCTGTCACAAGTTATATTACTGCGTGAATATTCTGCATAATCAAGTCAGATAACGATATATATATTACTCAAGGTACTGATATGACTGGAATCTGAATGACACACACCATGTCAACATTTTGAGCTGTCCGAATATTTGAGCATGCTCCGCTATCGTAAGGTGTTCATCTTTGAAAGAGCAATTCAAGTAGACGGAACTAGATGACTATTCTTGATATTCATCATCAGGCCCTCCTAACAATGGGAAAGGAATTCAGAACATGGTATATAAAACCAGGCTGATTCGACCTGGTGTGTTTGAATGTGAAAAGATTGCAGACTAAATTAGATTTATTACGTGCGGTATGGGAAACGTGAACGTTCTTGCGGGCGACGGTACGACCGTTGCCGATACACATCGGTTAACGCGACCAGCTCTGGAAATCACTGACGAGAAACGACTGAAAAATGGCGGACAAACTACGTTTACCTCATTAATTAATCGATGTTCTGCCATGTGCTGTATAAATATCCCTATGCATGGAATGGAGGATGTAAATTTCTTTTAATCTATTTAAATTCGGCATACTAACTTGAGTAATTGAGCTTTAATTTGGGAAACCGTGTGTGAAAGCACGGAATCAGGGTGCATGGTAATAAAGTATTGTTTTTAGTGGACAAGAACACGATATCCCAACTTGTACCTCGAGTATTCAAGTTAGAATGAGGAATGTTGGATAGATTGAAAGAAGAGTACATCCTCCATTCCACGGGGTTACTTATATACTACATGACAGAACATGGTCTAATTAATGAGGTAAACAAAACATCACCTCCTTCCGATCAAGTAGTTTGTCTGCCATTTTTCAGCCGTATCTCGTCGGTGATTTCCAGAGCTGGTCTCGTTTAGCCGATGTGTATCGGGAAAGACCGTACCGTTGAGAGCAAGAACGTTCACGTTTCCCATACAGCATGTAATAAATTCCGGCATCAGTCGTAATCGCATCTCATTTTACTGCACATAATCCAATTTATTTTATATCCCATTTTCTGCATTCCTTCCCCATAGTTAGGTCAGCATGATTTTGATTTTCTGGAAAGGCTGCTGAAGAAAAAACACCGGGATATATCCCATTTTTACACTGTTTTATTATTAGGCCTTTCGTAAATCAGCTGTGAGACTTGCCAATAGTGTATTTTCATCATCAACTCTTAGTTTTACTTCTACCATTGGTAAACTATTCTTGCACAAATTGACTTGGCTTCAGTGATTCTAAGATCCCTTGTGATAAGGTGTTTGAACGTTATCAGTTTTTTGCTTTATTAGATACATGTAGCGATAAAAAGACTCACCAAAACAATTATAAACTTTCTGGAAGCTGTTCAATTGGATAATTAACATTTTGAGATTGTTTTGTTCTTTCGATAACTTCAGTCGGATTCATGAAAATTAAGTGCTGCCAAAGAACATCAAAGTTATTGCATGGTCAATTTGAAAATTCTGGTAAACAAGCAAAACACACAGATGAATGAATGAAAACCGATTTTCTTCAATTTATGATCGTTTCTCCAAACCATGTAGAAAGGCGTATATCCCGGCTCAAACCTACTGAATCTTTCACGCAATTTGTTAAAAAGGTTGATGAAAGTTGAATATTTTATCAGACGACCACTGTGTGTTCGATAACGTGTATGACTCTCTTATTTTTAAATAATGTGTGCTGCTGCATTCATAATTGTGTAATATGAGAAAAAAAAAACAAAGAAAAAAAAAATAGGTGGGTGTGCATTTTTTAGCTGTAGACAATGTCACGTGGACTGATCCATGCTCACTTCGATAACCCAGAAAACATAGGGAATAGCCCTTGAATAGTTTTGGAGCATATCCATGAACAATTCATATAAATAGTATTTAACTTTTTCTTATATTCTAACTGTTTGCGGATAATCACAATGTCTGTCAAAATTTATCAAATTGGATGGATGTTGCTGTGCAAAATTCTCGGCTAGAAAGCTTTTAAAGGAAATCCATATCTCCTAACCTAAGGAAGGGAGATAACCTATAGGAAAAACAGGCAAAATGGCCGCCAAAGCCCAAAAATCACCAGCGGACATCCTTATTTGTGCACTCTGTTCCCTTTGAAAGATTCAACTTCGATATAAGAATTTTGATCATCATTTTGTTCTCAACAGTTGATTACGCGTTTTGCACATAGGGCGGAAACCCTATTTTTGATTTTGGAAGCATGTTATGGATCTGGGAACCTCACATATTCATAATTATATTAAATCTATATGTGTTTGGATTCTAACCGTGTCATAGTGACTGTAATTTGTGACTGTGGTTAACATGGTAGAGAATGAATCTCTTGGTCGGCGTCGGGGCTCGCAGACTTAATATTTACATTTTACTAAAATATTCCCGTTTGGCCGTTTCTTCTATATTACACTCACATAATTCATCAATTTACATCAGATGACTTGATAGAGCATTTTTTCTTTCTGGTCATATCATCCAAGATGTCATCAGGAAGGGCTACAATAAAAACGTGCTTGATATACAAATCATCTCAGGGCTCTTTTGCGATGTTTTTAGATATTCAGTCGAGATATTGGCCTGTGGTGTTATATTATTTCTTGTCAATAAGCCGACATCCTTGTCCACCACATTCACTTGTTGCGTTTTCTACATTAATTTCCATTATTGAGGTTGAAATTCTTTGTGGACGATGGCTTTATTTTGAGTATGTGATATGACGCCTACATTTGTATAATGGCCTTATTATTTTAGGATACTGGTGGGGAATTAATACGGGTGTGCTGGCAGCCGGTGTAGCTCTAACAGCCCTTATCTGGATAACCAACTGGGAGGAAGAGGTCAAAAAGGTATATTCTAGCGCTGAATTGAAAATCGAGTTTGATTAATATTGTAGAAAGAAAGTTATTAGTACATGCCTAATATAATAGTCGATAGTGAAAAGTTTGTGGGCAATTTATCCTTCTAAAACAGTGACCTATGCCCAGACATTTCCGCTAGTCATGAGTTGGTTAACTCATGTGAAAATGTTCGACACATACTAATTTTATTGATACACATGTAAAATAGCTTCTTGTTTTGACATATGAGAACAATTATTGCTCAGAAGTGGAAGAGTTTGATAGCAAGCGAAAAGTCTGTTACACAAAACCGTAACTTCTTTCAATAACACCTGAAAGCGTTAAAGAAATCTAGTAACACAGATCTGAAACTTATTCTAAGAGTTACTAAAAACAGTAACAAATAACCAAATCGAGTACAGGTTATCTTCCTCTTTCAAATGTACCATGAAGTATTTTGGTTCACCTTTTGTCAAACGAAGGATTGTGACACACAAATAAGGCTGTCACACGATTACAGACACACTGAACCTTGCGTGAGAAATATTTAAATATCACTGAAAGTTTGTGAATTAGCTTAATTCTGTGGGAAGCCTAAATAATGAATATGAAAAACGGTATACATATGCATATTTGTCGTATAGTGCTAAAGCCAAGAGAAGTTATAGACATAAATAATATAAACGTTGCCTACTTAACCACCTTAGAATGTTTGTACATATATAAAACACTTTTGTACATGTGAAATTTTACAACTTTGCACAACTTTCACACTATGTGTGGTTCTGGTATACGCAGCGACTACTGAAAATATTTTGTTTTAGTCATTTTGTAACTATGAGTTGAAACAGCAGTTGTCATTCCTTGAAAGCAGGTTTTCGTTGGATAAAGAATGGAGATAACAATGTTGGTGGTCGTCGATTTCCCTCTCATTCACTCTCCAGGCATTTATTTCACACATTTACAAAAAACATATAAATTCGTTCATTTTTGGGAGATTCCCGGCAATTCGTAAAACAAGTCATTTTCATCATAAATCGACAAGAAGTAGCATTCTAGCATCGTGTCATCAGGTTTATTAACCTTATCATGCATGGGCTTTTTGGAACCTGTCCAGGTCTGGGGAGGCGCCCGCCGCCTCCTAATTATTTCCTTGTCCCTTGCGCTAGGGGCTGAAACTTGCCACACCAACACTGGAAAAAAAATTCCTTCAAATTTAAGGAATATTCCCCGACTATTACACCAGTGGAACATTCCTTAAAATTCAATAAGCAATATTCCGTAGCATGTTAAGGAAATTCCTTAACATGGCCAGGAATATTCCTTAGTTACGTTGAGGAATATTCCGCTGGTGTAATAGTCGGGGATTCTTCCTTAAATTTTTATGGATTTTTTTCAGTGTACCCTTGGGTCAAGCTGTACCAGAAAACGTGAATAAAAATCCAAGGTGACCGCTATGATGACGTCACAGTGACGTCATTTTCAAAAACGGCATTTTTTGGTCGATTTTTCGGTCAGATTTTTTAATTTTTTTTTCAAGCAATTTCTCCGCAAAAATTGCGTGATAAATTAGTAAATATTAATGTGATGTAAAATAAAATAGTTTTTGCCCATTTCTGATCGCGGAAAAGCAGAAAATTTGAAGGAAATTAGCTTAAAGATCACTTTTCTGGTAACCCACGTGACCGACATCTTGAATTTACCAATGATCCTCTGCTCGGGGGTTATGTAAATAGGCTCAAGATGACCCCAACATGACAAACTATAACATCACGGAGTGTCAGCTCTCGATTTTTTGTTGTTCCGGAGATAGCGCAGAAAGTTTGGTAGGGTTAATGCATAATCTGGGATTTGGTATGACCTATCGTACTGGTACAAATCTACAGGAACTCTGAGTTCATGGTAAATTTGCAATTGGCTTGAAATGTCATTCTCTTCAAAATGGCACAGTGGTTTTCTGGCACAGTATTGCTGAATCAGGAAATCTAAGAATAAAAAATGGGGTAATCTGGTTTCTCGTCAGGACCGGATGAACCAAACATGGTCAACCACATCTTCACGCTTCAAGTTAAATACTACACTCACTTTCCGTCATTTCCCTTGACCTAATGATTCTTTATGCACCGTGTCAGGCACGTGGTGGCATATAGCCAATCACGAAATGAGCTTACCGAGAGTGTGCAGCGAGGATTTTCTTTGATCTCTGATTGATCTCCAAATATGACAAGCGGTGGTTGTATTTTCAAACAACAATTGTTCATATACTTCGAAATGCCAATAAAATTTGAATTTTGATGTGCTCATACACGGGCACTCCTAATATGAAATATTTATGACATCACCAAACCTTATTCTGACGAAGAAATGTGTGATATTCGGCCAAGACAACACGTGTAATGTTGGACTTGGGCATGCGAAGATGGGTCACCCATGGTCAGAACGCAAACTTTCCATAAAATCTCGAGTTATTTTGCTGGCGTTTCTTCGTTGTGGCACAAGTATACCTTGAAAGGTTTTCGCTTTTGATGGATAATTCCCCTTTCAGTGTCGCTCTCTGCTGGCCCATTGTATCATTCCGAGCCATATTTGTATGGGGTCTGCTTAACATATGTGGATACGTATTGTTCATGTATGTAGAAGATTTCAATTGATGATAAATTCAGCCAGAAAGCAGAAAAGCAGGAAAATCTGTATACACAAATATATAGTTTTTCGTACTTGAGTAGGGAGCTAGGATTAGACATAAGTAACCTAAAAAAGAAAGCGATTTACGGCAATAATGAAAATACAAAGGACCATGTATGTTTGGATGGGTAAATGGCCCCAGAACAGGTGCGGTAGGAGTGCCAAAAATAAAATATTGCATATACAAGAAATTGTTCATTTGGCATGAAGTACAATATTATATTGTATACTCAGAAAATGTTCAAGGCACTAAGTCTCATCAATCCCGAATAACAGGGCCGAGAAGTAGTACATTCGTGCAAAATCGTCAATTTTGATTCGAAAACACCTCATATTTCTTTCTATAAACATATGAAGATAAACGATGACCAGAACCAGGTTGATACAGCATACTCCCTGTTCCAATACGTAGTCGTAGACCAAATCTGGTTTTGGTTATCCTTTATCTTCATATGTTTACAGAGAACAATGGAAATTGTTTCTACCTCAGAATCAACTCTTTCGCACAAATACAAGCGTCTAGTCCGTCATTCATAATTCAGCCGTCGTCCGTTAAAGAATATCCGCGTCCATAATTCAAAGACCTATTCCATATCCATATGACAGTATTAGCACCAAATTCAAAAAAGACAATCATAGTACACATAAACATAGGCTAATTTCCTGCAAGAGAGAAACGGTCAACAGTTTTCAATTATGCCGACAAGACATCATGATGTTCCAAAAATATAAAATCCGTATCGCTGATCAGTATTCTAAATCCATAATAATCGTTCTAAAGTCGTTCTAATCGTTCTAAATGCACTACTTCACGGCTTTGTTACTCGAGAATGATGAGACTCGGTGCCATAAAATCTGTCTGAGTACAAAATAAAATATTGTACTCAATGCCAATTGAACAATTTCTTGTAGTGGAAGTATTTTATTTTGGTAGTTCTGTATTGCACCTGACCTGGGGCCACTTACCAATCTAAAGATACAAAGTCCTTTATGTTACCTATGACAAAGTCAAATGTACACAAACAAACTGTTTTCCTTATATAGAATGAATAATAAACCATTCGCCAAATCTATGAACGTTTTATGAAGATATAGCAGGGTTTAATTAAAAGACGTACGGAAATATTGATCGGCTAACATTTTCCGTAAATACTATTATCCGCTCGGGTAAAAACACATCTCACAAAATTGACAATTCTGGCCAAACAAATATCAGACACTACAGGTCCCTCCACAGGAAAATAAACAAAAGTATGGTAAAATGTACAGTGAAACATTCACCTGTGCAGGTGAGGCAAACGGGATGTTGACAAAACCCATCATCCGGCCACCCAAACACTTCAATAGACAAAACCAGTTTCACTGACCAGTACATAGTGAGATATACTCGTTTTAAAGCTAGCTTGCTCGGTCTACTTGGAATAATGTCTCATTGTAGGCTCAGATACGTGCTAAGGTCAAGAAGATGGCCTTACTTCCCAATCCGGGTCCTGATGAACGAACAGGTAATGTATTGTAGGGAAATATTGGCCAATGTGCTGCCAGGGGGCAATAACTGCTACTAATTTATCATCGAATGGAGCAATAATTACCTTTTCTGCTCATTCTAATGTTACATCCATCTGTGATGCATGTCGGGAAGTTACTGTGACGTATAATGTAGTTGCCAATGTTGCTCAATGTCTTGTCTGATAACATCAGCTGCAATTCGTGAACAACGGCTGCATATTGAATATCGAATCTGGTCCGCCGTAAATGTAGCACCTCGGATTGATAGATCACCGTTGAAATGATCTGAAGACAGGACAGAAATAACTGAACCTTGAACGCGATTCCCTCGCGAGCAAATCGCGCGTATTATATATATGCTGTATTATATATATGCTGTATTATATATATGCTGCTCATATGAACAGTCGCAATCAAAGCGTGACTGAGATACATCATTCCATAGTATGGTAAATATAGTACTAAAAAAAGTCATGACAAACTCGGACTGATTGATTTCGCTAACTAGTTTCACTGCTTTCAGCAGCTTATCAAAGCATCGTTTCAAACGATGCTTTGATAAACTGCTGAAAGCAGTGAAACTATTTAGCGAAATCAATCAGTCCGAGTTTGTCATGACTTTTATCTAGTGATATATATATATATATATATATATCTGTCTTTTGTTCCTCTGTTTCTGTCCTTTGTTTGCGCCCTAGATGGCTCCTTTTGAAATAGATACACAAAACGGTCCCTGGAGTCCAGACAAAGACTTGAATGGAGGAAGTTGAGCTTGAAAATTGGTCGCCCGGAGATAGCGCTTCTCACAGTCTGCTTTTGTGAAGTATAGTTTCAGCCACATGCTCAGAACTACTCAAATTTTACGTTCTACCATACCCCCGAAACCATTAAAACTATCATGCTGTAATTTCACTGTTCTCATATCCGTAATACAAGGAGTATGTACGCCAAAACTAAGAATAATCCGACTCGTCGTTTGTGTAATATTGAACAAAATTACTTCTCATATTAGGTGATTTTCGGCATTTCTGACAATTTTGATTCCTCTTTAGCGGCAAAACTATTAGAGCTACGAAAAAATAGGCACACTTGTGAAAGAGCTGCTTCTGAAGAATAAAATGCAACAGATTAGAAGCCTGCAATTAGAATTCAAGATGGCGGCCAAACCACCTGACCTAGAAGCAAAATTCTTGCATATTCCTAATTAGTGTTATGCATCGATAAACGTATAATTTGAATATAATTTTCTCACCTGAGAGCGCATCTAGACTTTACAAGTGAAAAAGAACTTCAGCTATTTAATGTAGAAGAATTATTTTAATTTCGTTTTTTGTTTACCAGGAAAGGTTCACTGTCCAATTAGAAAAGTATGTAATAAAAAAATGACTTAATTTGACCGTCAAGTGAGAAACTCCGTATATTATAGGGGTTAAGGTCACCGGAACCGTATGTTATTTCTGCCCCGTACTGTACTACAATCAATTTAATTGAGTGAACGTCGATAATTTCAGCAGGAGGAAACTTCTTTGTCCGCGTTACTGTATTTCTGTATTGGTCGTATTTCTCATTTTTTGCATTTCAGGGCTCCTTAGCAATGGTAAACCAGATTCGATCGCGGACAATGCATCGTTATTGGAGCACGGGGAAAAGCATGGTCCGTCTCATTCGCCGGTCGACATCGAGGATACAGACGAAAGCAGAAAATACTGGAGGACGATATACATCCAGAAGGGCTTATTCATAGCTCTGTGTCTCTCACTCACCATATTTGGCGCGTTGTGTCGATTTGTTCTGTTTATCCCACCAGACCCCGTGCCGCCGCCAACGACTATACCCTGACCCGTTTATAGGTATCAGTCTACATCTAATATACATATACGGAGATATTAATGAATGTGAACCTGGCTGACTCCCTTGTTAAATATAGTTTCATTATTTCACTGGGGATAGTTTTATTCAAGCGCCACAAGGTGATGAACTTATTGTCGTTGATTATCATATATTTCAAAGTCGGGTTCTACTACCAAACATATAAAGTTCGGTGTTGGTCGGACAGCAGCACGGTAAATAAGTAAAGGAGATGGTACGATAAGGCGGGATTTTTGCGGTTGAAATCGAAAAAATAAAATGTCCTTAAATAATTGTGTTAAGAGAAAATATATGTACACAATATGTGAAGGTTCTAGCTCGATTGCGTTATGATTATAGTCATGACATGACACTGAAACTAAAAAAAATCTGTTTTTATCATGTCGATATTTATATTAATCATGTTCATATGAGAGAATCGAAGAAATAACATCGATTTCGATAGGATTTTGGATTCAGTCAAAAATGTGAACTCGACAAGCTATCATAGAATAAAGTTAACATGGTGAACATTCAATTTCTTTCTCAAAAATGCATTTTTTACACTCTATTTATAGCGTTCTAGTGTTTACCCCTAGATTAATATTATTTCTTAACAACTCCTATGTTGACATCTTGTATCACTCTCATCATTCGCTATATTACCAGGTTATTTCTTGAGGGTTAACTAAAGCGGAAGGCTATCAGCTAATAAAGAAAGAAGTTGTTATATATAATAATTTGTTTGGTTATTTAATTCATTTGCTTATGGCGGATTCCACGTAAAACTATACCACTTTCCGTCAAATTGTCCGTCTCACCGGAAAATGATGTTTGTAGCATTAAAAATGTCTCTGTGTCTTGTACTGTGTTTGCTAACCCCACAAATGTTGTGTAATGTATGCAGATTTGAATATAAACAGTTTTACACTGCACATTTCTTATCTGCAGTATAATAGAGAGACAGAAATGTAAATGTTTCTAATGTCATATGTTCTAATGTCATATGTTCGTCCAACTTTTTTTACAATATTCACCACAAAACAAATGTCAATTAAACTATTCAATTAAAGATTTACAGTGGTACTAGGTTGACCTCATTGAGATATATGTACCATTGCCAGTGTATTAAATACTAATACATCGCTACTATGAGCGTTTGAAAAACGATTCTAATGTCATTTCCGTCCAACTCCTGTGACGGAAATGACATTAGAATTTTTTTGAAAAGGCTCAACATTACAGCATGGGCGATGACATACACTGACAATGGTACAGATACATCAGTATGCTTGGCCTAATTCCACTGAGCATATGCAAGTGCTTCTGTTATAAGAAATTTCTTGTACATATACAAAATAGATTTTGACGGACAAATGACATTAGTAACACAAATGTTACTAATATCATTTCTGTTTTGTTCCGCTAAACTAAAAACTGTACAAAGAATTCATAGGGGCACCTGTTAATTTTTATCTTATGCAATTCATTGACACATTTTAGATAATAAGGTACAGGGAACATTGTTTGTTTATTATGTTTTCCAAGTTATTGGTGTTACTAATGTCATATTCCGGCAAGGACGGACAGAAATGGGAGTGATGTGGTACAGTTTTGCATGGAATCCGCCTTATATTTTCATCGTTTGTTCTTTTACTTGTAATTAGACACAAAAAAGCTGCCCTTCACCATGCCGATTTCGAGCAATAGGGCTAAGTGCCAAAATTCCATACTAAAAGATAGAAAGACAAATCAAATCCGGAGCGTAGGTAAACTGAAAATCAAGTGCAAATTTGATGGGGTTTTTTCCAACACTTAGGTGAAATTTTAGCTGATGAGAGCTTTGACGAAAATATTTAGTTCATTATTCATTCGCTATTGATATGGATGCTCGTTTGTCTATAAATGTCGGTTTTATGGGATAATTCGGGTGACTTCCGGTAAACGAAAGGTAGCGATACTCCTTAACTACCGTGCAGATTGATGTTAAATGAGAGCGTGGTAAAGTCGGCATGTCAATGAAGATAACAGGTATTTGTTTGTTTATGTCTGGTTCACGAATTCCCAGACAGTCGATTTGACGCAGAGTACAGAATATGGCCCGTGCAACATTTCAGCCCAGAATATAATCCATTTTAGTCCATAAATTCAGCAGCTGAAGGCACACGGTAGTTTAACGAGATCGCTAACTCTGTAACCTGTTTAGGGTATTTACCATCACAGCGGAGGAATTATACCGACGAGTGCTCATTCACCCCCATGGGTTACTTTATAGGGATAGGGAGATCGCGTGCCCTTTCTATACTATTCATCGCGCACTACTCATCGCGCATGCGCAGTCGACCCATTCTACTGTAGGGTGCAAGCCTGGCCCATGGAATCTCAGGTAGCGAAAATCCCAGGTCTCTCGCCCCACCCCGCGCCACGCCTATAAGGGATAGGGAGATCGCGTGCCCTTTCTATACTACTACTCATCGCGCATGCGCAGTCGACCCATTCTACTGTAGGGTGCAAGCCTGGCCCATGGAATCTCAGGTAGCGAAAACCCCAGGTCTCTCGCCCCACTCTATCCCGCGCCCCACCCAACCCGCTGTGCAGAGAGTAAAGCGGAGGAGGAGGAGTAGGAGTATAGGACCCGCCACGGATTATGCTAGGGAGATGCTGTAGGGATCTGGACTCGGGATGTACCCCAGAAGCTTCCTGATGAAGCGATGTTCCGTTTTAGAATTGGGGTCCAGTGTCCAGAAAACGAATGTAGTGATGAGAGTTATCCAGAGAAAAATTGAAAGCAGGAAAGAAAGTATGATGTTGAGGTTTGAGAAAAAAATTCAAGATATGTATAAGACGTTGGAGCATGGAGCATATTTCAAAATAGTATGTATTGTACCCGTAATTTATCAAGCCATAGCACATTTATTCGGTGAAAAATGAAACATGTGGGATGCAAAATAACGTCTATAACGGCTATTGTCAAGAAAAACAAACGGAGATGTTGCTCTCCTTGAAAAAAATGTTTGGTACGGGAATGCGTGTACAATCTTTCCAGATTCAATTGCTGCTATGTACAATCCGGTACTTTTTCCAACGTTCATTGTTCCGAAATTACTGAGCCCGATAGACAGAAATATATAAAACGCCATTTCGCTTCCTGAAGCTAGAGCAGAAAAAGAAAAACCCAATAATAATTCAACAATGATAATAATAAAGAAGGGAAATATCTTTTGGGAATCGATTGCATGTATGCATGTATAAGTATTTAGTATCAGACGCATTATTTTAAAGGCAAATGATTGTGAAGGATGTACAGGACGTTCATTTCTAGAGGTGGAATTATTAATTTCAGAATTTATTCTTCAGGTTAATAGAAGTTAATTCATGAAAAAAAAGACTATATTCATGCATATTAAATCTGAGTGGATATGAATGAAGAGGGAAATATCCTGACTGGATTCTAAAAAATTAAATCTCCACACGGCGAGAGGATAGACTATAATCATGGGATAAACAAAAGGATGGATTAAACCCACAATAGCATCTTCCTTTATTGGATATATCCCAATATTCTTGCCATATGCAGGTGAAATGAGGTATGAGCCAGCTAAATTGTCTCTGGGACAGTAAGACAGACGCGAATGTTAATAGAGTCAAAGTGGGGGAGGGGACTTGGCTTAGTGTCACACTCAACTTGTGACGTCGGAGTACCTAGAGAGAAGCACCGCCCGTCGGCAAGTAGAGTCAAGTAGTAAAGCTTGCTTAACCAGACAGTCTGCTAGCTCATTCCCAGCAATATCCACATGAGCTTGGATCCATTCCAGACAGATATGAATAGCTTGTTAAGATAAAGTAGTTCACTTGTGTAACATTTTAAATATGATAGGAGTAGATCTCCTTCATGTAAAATTAACTACGGTTTGTAGATGAACTCAAACGGTCAGAAAAAAAATAACAGCCGGTCTAGAATCGGCTAAAAACTTTAGCGACATTAAAATAGCAGTAAGCTCGGCAGTAAAGATAAATATATTGTCAGATAATGTATCAAACTTACTGTATTTAATCTCAGGCACACGAAATTCCGGTTCCGGTTCCAGTTCGAACATGATCTCCAGATAAGGCATGAATAATATATCCAGGGTCAGATTTCTTACCTTACGATGAATATCTAAGTAGGGGTAAAACATATCTGAATATCGAATTGATCAGTGTGAAAGTCATTACAAATATGAATTAAGCCAAACTAAATGGGTCGGGGTGATGGGAATTCTCAATATAATGCCAACTTTCTGTCATTTAGTCTCAACTGAGCCTGTATGCTTTCTTCTTTTAGACAACAATATCTTCCATTAATCATGTTTGTCTGGTCCCAATTGTTTTTTGCAGATTTTCTCTCCTTTACAGCACGCGTACATTCATTCAACCACCAGAAAACCGGTGCTTTGTTCAGATTTTAGATTTAGGTATAGACTAGGTATACACATCTATGTCATCATTAAAGTATTTTTGGTTTAAAGTGATCTCATATTTCACCCAGTCAGCGTTTTTTTCTTTTTTTTTCTGCCTGAGAGGATTGCCTATGTGATTATTATAAGGAGTAAACCAGTGTTAAAATGTAAAGGGTAGTGATCTAATGCACATGGGGCTGAATAATCAACCGACCAGTTGATAACACGTGATAAACCAGATTACATAACATAATATCTAATGGCATCAGTCAAGACTTAGCGGTTTCTTTAGTTTATATAGAGCTGATGACGTCACATTCCATATAAGGCAGCATTTCCTGGAACTACCCTAACCTGACGGCTCACTTCTCGGAATTGACGCCATGAAGAATCGTTTCGCCTGGCAAATTAGATCTTTCCACTGGGATTTCGTGATGTTGTTCAACTCAGGACATGGCCATGTTTATTTCACACAAATTACAGCCTTCAAATCTCTAATAATTGATTGGCAAGCCATTTTCAGTCCATACAGCGAAGCAATATATAAGGCGAAGAATATAAGGGTCACGTGGCTCGCTGTTCATTTCAGCGTTCCTCACAACCCCTAGGCCTCTTCTGGTAAATCTCAGGTCCGTTACGTAATTAACAGTGCTGTAAAAATACCGTCAGAGACAGAAGTTACCGGTGAAAGCCCTCCCAACTTACATTATTTAATCGGCTAGGAAAAGGGCAAACTATAACAAGTTACTTCTGACTGGAGGTCAAGGAGTGCCTGGAATTTCCATTCCTAATACGCAATGTCGAACTACTTCTGTCCTGTGTCGTTGCTGTATATCAAATTGAAATTATATTCCAGGCACGTAATATTCAAGTCAAACATGTCATGACATATGTCAGTTCTTATTATAATAGTAACATACTAAAACTGAGCAGCGCTTTCAGTAGCAAAATGATCATAAGCACTACAGTAATTTTTACCACAGCTGATTCTACAGTTCAACCGCATCCGAGGAGATATTCAAGCTACTTGAGCCACTCAGGCTTTTAGTCTCTGTTGTAAAAAGATGGTACAAGCTGATATACCAGCCAAGGAAATACAAAGCACAACATAGAGTTTAAGTTTATAAGATATTCGAGAAGCAGTGGAACATCGATATAATAACAGGTAAGCTGTCGTTTGTCTTTAAGGATAAACCGGATCTTTTTGCGGCAAGGCTTTGGTGTAAGACCTCCCATTGAAAAGATAATATCCTAGACAAACGACTGACAATACAACTTGTAGCAGATCCTTTGTCAATTATATTTCGTGAGTCTTGCACCAAATCGTTGCCCTTTTTGCCAAGTCTAAATTTCCAAAAACGCCCCTTATCATCATAATGACCAAATTTCATGACACAATGACACCACGAGAGGTGAAAGGACAGAAAATGTATTTCTCTTTTTGGGGTGGAATTCTTCCCCCAGGGGACATGGAAGAAAAAAAAATTGGCATTGCTATGTCGTGCGCACGAGATAGACGCTATCTCGTTCGCACGAGTTAGTCGCTATGTCGTGCGAACGACTTAGCTTCTATCTCGTGCGCACGACATAGAAACGAGGCTTCATGTTAAATGCACATAAGGCCTCGGTTTGGTCACACTGAGCCTCGTTCCTATCTCGTGCGCACGACATAGATCCTATCTCGTGGGAACGAGTTAGCTCATATCTCGTGGGAACGAGTTAGCTCCTATCACGTGGGAACGAGTTAGCTCCTATCTCGTGCGCACGAGTTAGCTCTTATCGTGAAATAAAGTAATTTTAGGAAATTGTACGCGTAAAGGCAAAAACTTTGACGAGACCATTTTAAATTTACCCATGGTCCCCAAAAATTATAGGCTATCACAAAATGTCAGCACTTAATTATTTATCGGTTCGAGTATAGTCCAGACGGTTGGGTAGGTGGACTGGGTGGGCGGAAAGGGAGATGGGGATATTGTAGCACCCTCCCAACGCGTATAGTTCTGACGACGATATAAGCGGGTGTAAATCCAATGCAGTGAAAGTTGTTAGATTGAAATAGACTTCGATTTCTCAAAAATTTACTCAATAACCTGACCAGGTCTGAAAGGGGCGGAGGTCATTATGACCCCGCCCCCTATCAAACTTTCTACCCTATTTAAGGAGCGACACAAACTTGAGAGCTGACATTGCGTGTCTTTGCAGTTTATCATATTTAATATATCGTGAGCATATTTGCATAACATTCGGAGCAGAGGATCATGGGTAAATTCAAAATGGTGTTCAAGTAGAAGCAAGAGAAAAGTTATATTTTGCATCTTTCTTCAAAATGTTTGCATTTCTGTCGATATTCAACATCTGCTTGTATTCCATAGCTGATTATTAACAACTGATATGTTATGCTCTATTTACGGAGAAAATAACATCAATTGAAAAAATCGAAAAAATCTGACTGAAAAATTAACCACTTAATGCCGTTTGCAATATGATGTCATTGACACGTGACTGGATTTTATTACATTTTACTCAAGGGTATAGTGTGTTGAGTTTGGGTCACCTAGTTCAAAGGATAAGAACGATATTTTGTGACGGGGGAGGGGGGGGGGCAAATTACTCGCCCTTACTAACCGACCTGGAAAAGTGCCAAAACCCAGGACTGGAGCTCTGTGATAAAGCCTCGTCTTGACAATACTGAGCCTCGTCTCTATCTCGTTCCCACGAGTTAGCTGCTATCTCGTTCCCACGAGTTAGCTACTATCTCGTTCCCACGAGTTAGCTACTATCTCGTTCCCACGAGTTAGCTCCTATCTCGTGCGCACGACATAGAAGCGAGGCTTCATGTTGAATTCTGATCAGGCCTCGCTTTGGGAACAGTGAGCCTCGTCTCTATCTCGTGCGCACGCGTTAGCCCGTATCTCGTTCCCACGAGTTAGCTGCTATCTCGTTCCCACGAGTTAGCTGCTATCTCGTTCCCACGAGTTAGCTGCTATCTCGTTCCCACGAGTTAGCTACTATCTCGTTCCCACGAGTTAGCTACTATCTCGTTCCCACGAGTTAGCTCCTATCTCGTGCGCACGACATAGAAGCGAGGCTTCATGTTGAATTCCATTGAGGCCTCGGTTTGGGGACAGTGAGCATCTGATTACGTCACAGTGATGTCATATTCTCAACATGTACCTATTTGCTGGCAAACTCTCCGAATATTATATTTGTGTAAATAAAAAATACATTAAAAATAAAATAGGAAATGATTATCTAATGCAAAATAAAGTAATTTTAGGTACTTCCTTGGGTTACCTAGCTCAAGGGATAAGAACGATGTTTTGTGATGGAGCATGGGGGGGGCACAAATCTCACGCCCTTCCTTACCGACCTGGAAAAGTCTCAAAAACCCAGGACTGGAGATCCGCGCTAAGGCCTCGTCTTGACAATACTGAGCCTCGTCTCTATCTCGTTCCCACGAGTTAGCTACTATCTCGTTCCCACGAGTTAGCTGCTATCTCGTTCCCACGAGTTAGCTGCTATCTCGTTCCCACGAGTTAGCTGCTATCTCGTTCCCACGAGTTAGCTGCTATCTCGTTCCCACGAGTTAGCTACTACCTCGTTCCCACGAGTTAGCTACTATCTCGTTCCCACGAGTTAGTTACTATCTCGTTCCCACGAGTTAGTTACTATCTAGTTCCCATGAGTTAGCTACTATCTCGTTCCCACGAGTTAGCTCCTATCTCGTGCGCACGACATAGGAGCGAGGCTTCATGTTGAATTATAATCAGGCCTCGATTTGGGAACAGTGAGCCTCGTCTCTATCTCGTGCGCTCGCATGATTGGCCGTACATCTCCGTTCCCACGAGTTCTTAGCTGCTATCTCGTTCCCCACGGGGTCAGCTGCCCCACTCTCGTTCCCACGAGATGGCTCCCTATCTCGTGCGCACGACATAGAAGCGCGGCTTCATGTTAATTCCATTGAGGCCTCGGTTTGGGGACAGTGAGCATCTGATTACGATACCCAGTGATGTCATATTCTCAACGTATCTATTTGCTGGCAAACTCTCGAATATTATATTTGTGTAAATAAAAAATACATCAAAAACAAAATGGGAAATGATTATCTAATGCGAAATAAATTAATTTTAGGTACTTCCTTGGGTTGCCTAGCTCAAGGGATAAGAACGATGTTTTGTGATGGAGTGGGGGGGGGGCAGTGGATGGGGGGACAAATCCCACGCCCTTCCTTACCGACCTGGAAAAGTCTCAAAAACCCAGGACTGCAGATCCGCGCTAAGGCCTCGTCTTGACAATACTGAGCCTCGTCTCTATCTCGTTCCCACGAGTTACCTACTATCTCGTTCCCACGAGTTAGCTGCTATCTCGTTCCCACGAGTTAGCTGCTATCTCGTTCCCACGAGTTAGCTGCTATCTCGTTCCCACGAGTTAGCTGCTATCTCGTTCCCACGAGTTAGCTGCTATCTCGTTCCCACTAGTTAGCTGCTATCTCGTTCCCACGAGTTAGCTGCTATCTCGTGCGCACGACATAGAAGCGAGGCTTCATGTTGAATTCTGATCAGGCCTCGGTTTGGGAACAGTGAGCCTCGTCTCTATCTCGTGCGCACGCGTTAGCCCGTATCTCGTTCCCACGAGTTAGCTACTATCTCGTTCCCACGAGTAAGCTGCTATCTCGTTCCCACGAGTTAGCTGCTATCTCGTTCCCACGAGTTAGCTGCTATCTCGTTCCCACGAGTTAGCTGCTATCTCGTTCCCACGAGTTAGCTACTATCTCGTTCCCACGAGTTAGCTGCTATCTCGTTCCCACGAGTTAGCTACTATCTCGTTCCCACGAGTTAGCTCCTATCTCGTGCGCACGACATAGAAGCGAGGCTTCATGTTGAATTCTGATCAGGCCTCGCTTTGGGAACAGTGAGCCCCGTCTCTATCTCGTGCGCACGCGTTAGCCCGTATCTCGTTCCCACGAGTTAGCTGCTATCTCGTTCCCACGAGTTAGCTACTATCTCGTTCCCACGAGTTAGCTGCTATCTCGTTCCCACGA